>PVIU01009190.1:0-77953 GCA_004026605.1 Ondatra zibethicus
AGTGCACATTCACCAAGACACCCCTAGACAGATGTTAGCCAGTCAGAGGTCCTGAACCTCAGAAACCCCTCGCCCCTACCTTTACTACTATAAAAAACCCAATTCTAATTGAGCTCGAGGCTCTCTGGATACTCCAATACGTTGGACTTGTGGAGAGACCGAGTTTGCAAACTTGATTAAAATAAAGGCTCTTTGCTTTTACATATGGGACTCAGTCTCCTTTGTTGGCTTTTGTGGGGACCCCACGGGTTTGGGCATAACAGGGGACAGATTGAAAAGTGTATCAGAAATGATGCATTCACACAGCAAGGGAAGAGAGATGGGCGTTTGCTATCTACCACCCATTTCTATGGCATAGCTTGGCTGACTAGACCTTGAACTTTTCTAGAAGTTGATAAACAGTTGTGGGAAGTTTCTTTGTGAAACTCCACTCATTCTGGGACCCACAGAACCCTATCAGAAATGGATACTGGCCATTCATATAAAAGTCCACTGTAGTCAACTAATCCATGCTTCCCACAGAAGGCTCAAGTTCAAGGCTTTTGGTGTCCCTGCTAGTACCACTATGGAGGGGTGGTCAGATCATGAGGGGACTTAATGAGTCAATCCTTCAATGGATTCCTCACTTGACAGTGGGTTCTAAGACACTGTGAACCTTAGGAGGTAGGCCTACTTGGAGGAAGTAGTTATCAGGAGCATCCCTTGCAAGGGTACACTTTGCCAGTGGATTTGATCGGTTTCTCAGCTTCCTTGCTGCACAGCCTTCACTGTATGCTTCTGCCTCATCACAGACCCAAAGCAATGGAGCCAGCCTAGCATGGGCTGGAAGGCCTGAACCCAGGAGCTGAAATAAATGTCCCTCTTTCAAACATTTTTCTCAGGTAGCTGTAAGTGTGAACAAAAGTCTACACAAATTGTACAGTTTAATTTTAACTTCTAAAATCCTCACTTTAGTATAAATCAGGTTGCTTTGCTCTTAGCTTTCCACCTTCTAAAAATTATAGACTGCTCAACAGCTAACAGTGTATGCCTAAAGTTAATATTCATTTTTCTGGTCTTGCAGAGACAAAATAATAATTATTTTTTAAAGTTCGTTGCTTAAAGTCTGTGCTTCTAGGGTTTTGTTGCTTTTGAGAGCACATCAGCAGTACTGCTGCTCTTCTCCCCAGTTCTTCTGCGATCTTGGGTCCTGAGGTGACTGAAGCAGATGGTTTAAGGCAGGTCTACTTTACTCTTTATTCCGCATGACTGAACATGGGGTAGTAATGTGTACCGACAGAATGATAAGAGCACTGTGGGCTAGACATCTATCAAATTCTGCAGGTGGTGATACACATGGACTTTCTCTCTCTCTCACACACATGCACGCTCACACACACACACACACACACACACACACATACACACACATTCAGTCTCCCAGTTCCCCTCTCTGTCTCTCAGTGGTCATGCTGTAATTTTATCATCATAATGTACTTGCCTACGTGATGTTAGTAGTGGCTCTCGGATTCCTTTCAGCAATTACTTGGGACTCTCTTCAGCACTCTCTCTCTCTGATCTTCTCCTTACCTCTTTGTTGCCAGCTTGTCTCTGCTTCTCCTGGCCTTTGAATTGGAGTGTTTTTATCTAGAGTTGATCCCCTTTGTGAAAATTGTAGCTTAGATAGATGAAAGCTGTTTTCATTGAGGTAGAGATTGTTCCTGGAGAGCAGATTTATTCAGCACCTTGGACAAACAGAAGCAGGGTTTGGGCTCTTGGGGGAGTTCTAGTCTCAGAGCCAGAGAGAGACAGAGCTGAAGGATCTCTGAGGAGAGGAAGTCAGACTCATGTGACAGAAATAGGGGGCTCTTCTTATATCTTCTGAAGATGGAGGAGGTCTTCCAGACCAAGTCTGTAGCCAGACTCTCTAATTTCCATGCAGGAGGCAAGGAACACTGTAAGCAGGATGTGGGACTACCAATACCCCTTTGATATAAGCTCTCTTTTCAAGTGAACGAACTCAGAACTGTTTTGGCTAGGAACTCAGTCTCAGAGGGGCATGCGTCAGTATCTGTGCAAGCTGGAAAGGCTGCTGCAGGTACTGTGGTGTGAGTTGCAGCTGGATTTTAGCATCCCGTTCTTGCCTTTGCCCTCCAGAACTCCCTTCCTGGCACTAGGTTTTGGCTAGTCCCCAGTCAGTGCCTGTCTTTCAGAAGCACAAGGGGCCAGCCAGTGGGTTGGAGCTCCAGTGGACTGTGTTGAAGATATTCCCAGCACAATGGAATCTGATGTGCAAAGAACTGTTTGTGCTGCAACATCAAGACCAATGTTCTCAATACTTCTATCTGGAGATGTGTAATGATAGTATCAAGGGATTAGGAGTTAGACAGACCCCTAACAGGCAGACAGACAGGAAGAGGAGCCAGGAACAGATAGCAAAACCAGCAAACTTCCTGCTTCTTCTTATACTTGATGAAAGACAAAAACCTAAAGGCTCATTCTTTTTTTTTCTACCAGTACAGGTCCCTTGTAGAGCACAGTTAGTAAAAACTCAGAGAGATAAATTGGGTTTCAACCTGAAGATCTGAAAAGCAACCACTGGCTCTTACCTAGACCTCAGTCCAAAAATGGCGACCCTGACTCCAGAAATCTCAGAATGAGACTGTGACTGAGAGCTGTCTCCTCCCGTTTTATAATCCTCCTTAGGGCTGGAATTAAAGGCATGTACCACTAGGATTAAAGGCATGCACTGCCCGGTTTCTATGGCAACTAGTGTGGCTATTGAGATTAAAGTTTCGTGTTACCAATACCTGGTCTGTAAGGCTGACCAGTAGGGCTGTTTTACTCTCAGATCTTCAGGCAAACTTTATTTATTAAAATAAAATTGAAATGCCACTACACCCCTACCTGTGGATCAGTGTGAGGAGTTCACGGCTAGATCAAGACTGATTTACTCCCTGTATTTGTTCAAACTGACTAAGCATAAATCAGTGGAGGAAGAACCTCAGAAACCCTTAAAACACTGCTCTACAAAGGCTCTTTCTCTGTGTGCCTCACTGTGTGTGTTTCTTCAGCCCTAATAAAACACTTTATTCAGTGGCTGATTCTGTCTGCTGTGTCTGAAATTTTTCTCTGATGCCCTGTGCAGAATTTGAGATTTCCCTGCCTTTTAATTCTTTAACTGGTGGAGAAAACAAACCTGATCAAGACCGTTAACTGTGACCACAGGAAACCAGTGTAGGTAAAGGAAACATATTATACCTCATTTGGTTTTAGCTAAGCCTCATTTATCTTTTCTATCATCAGACAATAGGCTATTTCTGAGGATGTGAAAGCCCGAGGAAGAAGAAATCTGCCCCCAAAGAATGCAAATGTAACAAGGTTTTCCCCTTTATTTAATTTTCTTTTTTCTTTTAGTTCCAAACTTTAGCATGCCAAGAAACACTGGTCAAATGCCAAGAATAAAATTCAGTATGTAGTTCTTATTATGAAAAACTAAATGCTGAAAATGATGAGAATATACTTTTCCGGTCTATTCTTTGGATCTCAGTGATGTGAAAACACAGTAGGTCTCCTTAGCACACACTGGTTGTGGCTGTTTTTCACCATTTAAGGGTAAATTCTCATTGTTTCCAACTAAATTATTTGATCTTTTCTACTTATTAGCATAATTTCTCATCTTTCTGTTTGAATTACTGTCTATTGTCACCTTCACAAACAAACATCTACATTTTGGGGTGTGTGTGAGTGTTCTGTATCCTTACACAGCCTTTGTGTACTACTTATATGCAGTGCCATCAAAGGCCAAGAGAGGACATCTGATCTCCTAAAACTGGAGTGAGAGATGGCTGTTAGCTGCCATGTGGGTGCTAGGAGTTGAGCTGGGCCTCCAGAAGAGCAACCAGTATTCCTAATGATTCTCTCCATCTCTCCAGCACCCCCTCAACGTTTATATTTTTGAAGGGCACAACTCAAACAAAAGAAAACAGAGATGTGGTATCAGTCAGCTGAGAGCAGCTTCCGGAACATTAAGTTTTCAGTAAGAACCAACACAGCATGTGGCCCTTTTCTTGATTAAAGATAGGAGCTAAAACAGTCACCACATGACCCTAACAAAAGGGTTAGGTGAGTCAAGGGAATGTCAGATCCTACAAGAGTAAAGCCTAAAATTTATCGGTGGCCATCTATTTCAAGACTTCTTGTTATGCAGAATTAATAAAACCTAATTAATTTAGGTCTTTCTAATCTTTTAGTTTTAATGTTTTGCATTGTTAAGAATTGAATCCAGAGATTCATGAGTCTCAGCAAATGCTGTACCACAGTCTAAACCCGGCTTTCATTTAAGTTTTTTGAGTGAGGTGTTTTATTATTTGCTGACAGTTTGACTCTCTCCTAATATACTTTGGATAATGGAAATTTTGAAAATACCAAATATGAAGACACCATGTCTCCCTCAGTTAAGATCCCATCAGGAGACAGAATTCATCCCCCAATTCAAACAAAGAATTTAATGAAGGGGCACCCAAAGAAAAGAAGGAGAAGAAAACAACATTCCCACTTAAAATCAAATGAGCAGGAAGAGGATGAGTCACCCTACCTAGGGAGGGGTGAAACTACTGGCAAGGGGGCTGCAGGCCCAGCTGCTCTCCAGAGAGTCACCGCCAGGCAGAGGACAAAAAGGAAACAGGAAAGGAGAAAGAAGAAAAATCTGTACTGTCTCTCCTCTCTGAGAGACCCTGCCAGGGCTTCCAGGATTCAAGCATAGTTGGAAGCCTTGAGTAGGAAATGAGGTACAGGAAATCCACTTGCCTCAATCTCTCAGGGAGAGAGCAGGGCAGAGAAAGGCAGGGGAGAGCTCAAAGGATGAGGGAAAATGCAAAACCATCAGCGCATCCTCCTGGAAAACTGGGTTCCATCACCTTTCTTCTCAGTTACTGCTGATAGCTCAGGCTTCTCTCTGATGTCATATGCCTCTAGCATGCAATGCACACACCTATGACAAATTTAATCATGCACTGGAAATTAGCTGTAAACAAAGAGTCTATGGGTGAAGCGTGTGTGTGTGTGTGTGTGTGTGTGTGCAGTGACAGCACAAGCCAAGAAGCTGCAGCTTGGAAACAGCTTGCACTGCAATAGTGCAATAGTTACAGTTATGAATAACAGTTCATAACTATATCTTAGAAACACCCAGATTTTAATTCAACACTGATGAAAAATATCACTTAAACACAGCTAGAAGGTTGTAGAGGAACTCTGAGTCTTTATTCGTAAAATGAATAGAAGCAAACTATCAATTACAGGTGTAATGTTCTGTCTCTTTAAGAGACAAGCCACACCCACCCCCTTCCTGCTTGCAGCCTTAGTCTCTTCCTTCCTCTCTTCCTGTCCATCCTTCAAAGAGACAGCTTCTTCCTCTCCCCATTTCTCCCCTTCCTCCCCTTTCTGGCTCTCCTCTCTCTCTTCTCTCTCTCTCTCTCTCTCTCTCTCTCTCTCTCTCTCTCTCTCTGTCTCTCCTCTTCTCCCCTTTTCTCTTCCCCTCCATAACCCGCCTAATAAATGTCCAACTTTACTTTGTATGGTGTGCCTATCTATCTGCCTCGACCCGCAGCCGCCCACATTGCTTGCTGGGGACCAGCCACCTTCCTGCTGTGTGGTCTTGTGTGCAGTCCCTGCTTAGGACTGGCTGCTCCCACTGTCTACTGCCGGGACTTGCATGGTCCTGGGACCCACTGTCTGCCACTGCAGGGATCCCACAGCAAGCTGCTGAGACCCACTGTCTGCGGCCACCAGGACCCTGGCAGCTTGCAGCAAAACCATTACACTGGTGCCGAGACTCAAGAGGTTCTCCCGCCCCAGTCCAGAGGGTTGGGATCCAGAACCAGGTATTTTCTCCACAACAACCACGTGTTCCGTATGCCTACTTCCATTGGTGAATTTCCCCCATTCTGCTATGGTCACTTCCCTTAGCTAAAATTGTGTTTGGACTGACCTGGGGTCAGTCTGCCCACACTAGCACTGCATACTCTGTGTGGTGCTTTCAACTGGGGGCCCAGGGTCCCTCAGATTCTTCTTTCTCTTTTTTTTTTCCATTTCTTTTTTTCCTCGCTGTAAAAGGCCGCTGGGAGCAGCCTCTGGCCTCTCTGGCTTCCAGTTGCCCTGACTGGATCCAGCCAGGCCTTACCTTCCCACTCATGGCCTGGGGAGACACCCCCCCAATGGGTCTTGTGAAGGTTGCATGCTGATTCACACCCCGCCCATAGTTGAGAGACTTCTTACTGTGCACTTTGTGGCGTTTCACAGGTTTTCACAATTTCAGCTGTGGGTAGCAAGGCATCCATGTCCGTCCCCCAGCTTTTTTCAATTCCAGCTGTGGCATGGTGCAGCTTTTTCAGTTCCAGCCTTTTGCTCCCCTCTTCCCTCTTCAGCTTGTGGCATGATGGCTCAGCCACAGGGCAGATCACACCTCAGCTTAAAATACCTGCAGCTCAAAAATTATGCCTTTTTCATACAACAGGTGACTGCTGCCATTTTGATTGGGGTCAGGTGACTCTGCTGCCATCTTGGCTGAGAGCCAGGTCAGGTGACCAAATTGCACCATCTTTACTGAAGTATTCCCTGTCTGGTTCTCCAGCGTTAACTCTGTTACCTTACCACCGAGCCAGGTCAGGTGACCAGGTTCTCCCATCTTTACTAAAATATACCCTGCGTTGTCCCCAGGTTTTCACTAAATTCCTTTTACTGACTCTGTTACATGTGTTTTGCACAATGGCATGCCTTTGGTAGGGCCCACCAAAGCATCCACTTTGCCCAATTCCTGTTCACTCTCTCTGTGTGTGTTCATACATGTAACTTAAATGCACCTATGCTTAATATTATAATTGTTCATTGCATCTCATTTCAGACTACAAAAACAAGTAAGTCTTATGTTTTAAATGGTATATACTTTATACTTTTAAGTTTCTTGCAAAAATACTTTATATTTAATCCAACCTCATTTAAAATATATTAAGCTGTTCTCTACTATTGTCAGTTCTGCTGTTAATCTTCTATTGGAAGCAGTTTTTTCTTCTTTCTGTCTTTTTACAAGTGTAAATCTTACCTTTTAAGAGCCAGTACAGTCAAGCTCAGACCCAATTCTCCAGGAAGATTCTATACTGTAGTTTTACCTGATAAACAACTCTTAACTGCTCAGAGATCTGGGAAATATGGCATCTAGATATTTCATTATTAAAAAAAATTTTCATAACAGAGACAGATTGGCTCCTAGCAGCAGCACTCTACTTGCTCCAAAGAAGGCAGAAGACAAATGGGCACACAACAACGTCCATCTGCAATTTGCTTCAACTGCCAAGTGCTGACCACTGGGAAAAAATGCCTTTCATCTAAACTAAAGATCTCCAGATGTGGACAGAATCGCTGGAATCGACAGCTTAGCTGCTCAGGTCAAGGTAGGCTTGTCTTTCTACAGATTTCTTAGCCCACAAGATCTTCTGGAGCCTGGTAGGCCCTGTGCTAAACAGCAAAAGTCAAATGCAACCTTCAGCAACCATGGAGGACCCTTAGGCCCTTTGGGTTCCAACCAAGTAAGTTCTCTGTCATTTTTTAAATCAGAAACTCAAGTAAAATTTTGTCCTTCTCAAAGATCTCTGATGTAGCTTGACAGCTGAGAGGTTTTGTCAGTTTAAAAGGACAACCTTACCAAACAAATTTCATATAAAATTTCTCTCTCATGATGCCTTCCATAGTCTTAAAAATACTTTTCATTGTACAAAAATGTGCTGCTGTTTATACAATGTATATGTCTAAAACTTCTGTTTTCACAAACCCAAAGAATTCTTGTGAGTTCCAGGGAGCTGAATTAAAGGATCCACCTTAAACAGGGCAAACACACACACACCCTCAATTCTCTGATCCTAAAAATTTTTTTCCTTAATTTAACTTTGTCCTCTGTTCTGCCAATACCTCAAACAAATATAAGAGACACCAGACATTTCCATACCACAAACACTGGACAGGAGCAAAGAGACCAACTATGCCAGGATGTGGCCAGCACCCAGCCTTCTCAGGTTTCCCCCCTAAGATGACGCCCACAAATAAGCAGGAAGAAGCTTTAAGAACCCGCTGACCCAATTCCTTTAACCTATGGTGCCTAATCTCCTGCTTTTTATTATAAAAAGAGATGGGAATGTAAAGTTCTGTCTCTTTAGGAGACAAGCCACGCCCACTCCCTTCCTGCTTACAGCCTTAGCCTCTCTCTCCTCTTCTTTCTGTCCTTCTCTCAGAGAGGCAGCTTCTGACTCTCCTCTCTCCTCCCTTCTCTCCTTTTTCCCTTCCCCTCCATAACCCACCTAATAAATGTTCAGCTTCACTCTGCATGGTATGCCTACCCTTCTCTCTCACCGTCACATGGAGACTTGAAGACCTGCCGTGTGGTCTTGTGCTTCGTCTCTGTTTCAGACTAGCTGCTTTCGAGACCCCTGCAGCTAGCTGTCGGGGCCTTGCAGCCTGCTTGGGACTGGCTGCTTTTGGGACCCTGCAGCAAGATGCTGGGGACTCGTAGCAAACCCATTACAACAGGAGTCTGAGAACAAGACAAAATCTTGACCATAAAATATACATTGCAAGCTAGAAATTAATAAAATCGTTGTCTGGCAGTGATGGCACACACCTTTAATCCCAGCAGCAAAGAAGGCAGTGGATCTCTGTGAGTCCAAGGCCAGCCTTGTCTGCAAAGCAAGTTCTAGGACAGTCAGGGCTACACAGATAAACCATGCCTCAACTCCCATGATCACCCCCCCCCCGCAAACAACAAAACCTCTTGAAAAATCTTTATAATGAGTATGGTAGTTACATTGGAAAAAAGACTGTATGTGGGTGATAGCCAACCAAAATTTTTAAGTACTTCTGACATGTGAATGTGTGAAACAAGTTTTATTTTCCTCCCCTCCGGTTCCCTACCTCCCACCCTCCCTCTCTTCCTTCCTTCTTTTGCCTTCTTACCTTCTTGCCTATTCTGCTTTCAATGAACATTCTTAGTTTCTTGTAGTATTAGTGGAAACATGAAGAGATATAATATTCAAAAAGGTATACTTGACCTAAGTTCGGGTCAGAAAAGGATTTAATGATGTAGAGCCTACTGTGAACTTTGCTGATCATACAGAAGTGATCTGCGAGAAGAAGGGGAAGTGTACAGAGCATGTGCAATGACAGTGGGAGAAGCACATGTTTCGCTCTTAAAATCTACACATATCTAAGCACGACAAGAAAATAGGGGAGAGGGGAGAGGCTTGCATGGGTTGAAGAATGGAGGTCTCAGAAGGGTTCCTATGGTTTGCTGAAGAGTGTGGGTGCAGAAGTACACTTATTAGAATCAGTATATAATTTATAATTCAACAGTGGAAACTTTTGGGATAAAGAGATGGCATTGTTAATAATTGTTCTAGACAAAAGTTGCAAGTTAAGAGTATTCTGGAAAAGTAAATGTCTATTATGACTATTATAACTGGTGTCTAGCATTGAATCAAAAAATGCTTTGTACCTTGGTTTCTGCTGGCCCTATCACTTTGGCTGGCTCTTGGGAATCTATTCCTCATACTGGATTGTCTTACCCAGCTTTAATACATGGGGAGGTGCTTGGGCTTACTGCTACTTGGTATGCCATGCTTTGTTAATACCCATGGGAGGCCTGCCCTTTCTGAACATAAACCGAGGGCGAGTGGACTATGGGGGGCAGGGACAGAGAAGGGAATGGGAGAAGAGGAGGGAGGAGAAACTGTGGTCAGGATGTAAAATAAATAAATTTCATTTTAAAAGCATAAGAATAATATAAAATATGAAGGGGAAAAAGAAAGGAAGGAAGGAAGGAAGAAAGAAAGAAGGAAGGAAATTTGGCACCTGTCTCTGAGTCAGCATTTCAAACCTATTATAAAGTTATTATATAATCACCAAAATGCAAAATGATGAAATAATGAGAGCAGAGGGCAGAGGCTCTGACAATTCCAAAAGTAGGAGACCAGAATAGCTTCCAGACACAAAGCATATTTCATTTTTGCTTTTATTTAATTTTGTTCTTGTTGTTTTTTTTAAATTGATTTTTATTGTACTCTACATTTTTCTCTGGTCCCCTCCCTGCCTTTCCCCTCTCCTTCAACTCTCTCCCAACATCCCCATGCTCCCAATTTACTCAGGAGACCTTGTCTTTTTCTACTTCCCATGTATATTAGACCTATGTTTTTATACCCCAATCACAGTTTAACCTCCTTCCTCTCCTCAAAGCCCCCCACCTCCCTCCAACCCCATCCACTCTTCCTCCTCTGTTTTTCTTCAGAAGAGGGCAGGCCTCTCAGGGAAATCCACAAGCCATGGTATATCAAATTACAGAGAGCCTAGGCACCTCCTCTTCTATTGAGGCTGGACAAGGCAACCCAGTCAGAGGAAAGGGTCCCAAAAGCAGGCAACAGAGTCAGAGACAGCCCTTGTTCCCACTGTTAGGAGTCACACAAGAAGACCAAGGTACACAACTGTAACCTATACGAAGCATACTTCTTACTCAAATGCATAGACATGCTGACAGGATCTGGACATTGTATTTATAAACTTTAATCAGTTTAACAATTGGTTCATTTACTCATGAAATATTTACTGAGTCTGCATACCACATTACTATACAATGTGAGAAGTGTGGATACAGATTCTTTTCCATGAGTTAACTCAGGACATACAATGCACATGGGATAAATGTAAACAAACATACACTTGTGAGAACACAATAGGGAAGCTGATCCCACATGGAGACACTTTATTAATATCAGTGGTTTGTAACACTGAAGCTGGTAAACTGTAAATTCTGGTATCTTCTGGCAGCATGAGAATGGAGAAGAGACACATCGTTTGTGTCAGGATCTAAGCAAACAGGCGGGCTCTGCAATGAAGGGCTGGGCACAGTCGTCTAGTGGGATGTGGGGGTTCTTTAGCAATTGGAAGAGTGTCCAGAGAGTAAGAACAGACATGATTAAGACTTGGGCTGCTGATCAAAGAAGAGATAGAAATAGGGGTAAGGAAAAGCTATACTTTTTTGAGATAAGAACTCAAAAAGGCTGCGGATCTATAAGGGAAGCTCTGTAGGCAACCACATTGAGGGAGATGCTCCTGGGAGGTGCAAGTATGTTATCTCCATAAAGTAACTATTCTTCCCATTTCCTCACTGTGCCTTCAAGTACATTAGCTTCCTGAGGAGTGGTCTCTGGGTGGAAGATTGACAGGTTCAATTGGGTTAGAGTTGCCAATAGCCTTGTCAAAGAAAGAAGCACATTCTACATCTAAGAGCTCTGATCCTTGGCGCACTAAGGACCGATGATCTGCACAACAGACTTTCCACCTCAAGGAAACTGGAATGTGCCATTTCTTAAGACCTAAAACTTGTTATATTCCCATATATTTTCTTCTTTTTCCTTTTTTAAACTTCCTTTTTACTTATTCTTTGTGTTTTTGGCATCATATATCTCAATCCTATTAATTTCCCTTTGATTTTTTCTATCTGTGATTTCTTACCTTTGTTCTCCTTGATGATCAATTAAGAAACCTGCTATATTCCCTGGAAACATGGACTAGTGATTGTGTAGTATGTAGCTGCTCCTAATAAAGCTCAGCATAAGAGATGCTATGGGTTCATAGAGCTTCTCCCATGCCCTTTGGCTCTCTAGCCTCCCCAGCTAAAAATTAAAAAGAAAAACAGAGGTGTGCATTTTCCCAACACTAAACTTTCTTTAAGAACATCCAACAGGTATTACTATTAGGCAGCCTGATTAGAAGCTCATGATTAGTCTGTTCTTAAATGTATGTTCCAGGTGGCCACAATTTTGGGACAACTAAGGATGAAAAAGTAAACAGAAAAAGTTGAATAATTACTTAGCTATTTTTCATGGCTTCAAATAGCTCATCTATAACAGGATTACACTGGATGCTGACAATTTAATGAGAATAAATAGTCATTGACCCAGCCCTGAAGGATTCATGGTCTAGTGGAGGATAGAGTCATAAACTATGGCACCCCAAGACTTTTCTGTGTGCTGAGATAAAAATCAGAGAAGCGTGGAGAGATAATGAAGCATACGGATGTGTGGGCTGCACATTCTGAGCGTGCACACCACTTACAGCCTGAGCCACATTAAGTGCACCTTAATCGTTAGCAAGTTTACTTTTCTTTATGCATTCTGTCTTCCTGTCTAACAAGGGAGAATTATTATTTCTATTTGCTTTCTCCTTTTTCTTAGCTCTTCTCTTCCGTCATTTCGTTAAAAATTTCATGCAATGTCTTTCAATCATATTCAATTTCCCTCCTCCAACTGCTCCCTCACACATAAATTGGTTCTTTTATTTTCTTCTTTTAATTAAACATTTTTCATACATTTTGATAATGTGTCCCCCACCTACAACTCTTCCCAGATCCTCTCACCTCCCTATCTGTACACACAACTTCATGCTCTCCCTCTCTCTTAAGAAAACACACACACAGCAAAAATCCAAACAAAGAAACAAAACAGTAAGACAAAAATGTTACAACAAAATAAAGAGCACACTCATAAAACAAAACTGTGTTGCCAAGATACTCCTGGGCATGAAACCTGCCTTGAGTGTGGTTGACATACCACTGACTCTCCACTGGTACAAAACTGATTTTCCCTTTGCCACCAGGTATCAGTTGCAAATAGCTTCTTGTTTAGGAGTGAGACCTGTGTCCGTTTCCCCCACTAAGTGCTGGGACTCCATCTGAACTGAATGTGGGCAGGACCTGTGTTTCCTGTCACAGTGTCTGTAAGTTTATCCAATTTGTTTTCTATTTAACTGCTTCCTAGGTCCATTGTAATTAATGCAGACAAACAAATGTATCATGGCAACAGTGAGACATTCTTACTAGATATTTCTTTAATAGCTCTCTGGAAGGATTTTCTACAGGAAGGTACCTCTGAAATGACTCAGGGAGAAATAATGAAGAACATTTCCAGACTAGGGTGATTGTGTTTGCAAGAAAGACCATTGTGGGAAGATATCAGGATAAAGATGACTGGGAAATAGAAATGTCTATTTCTATTTCCAGAGCTCATATCTTCTGGTGAAAGGTAGAAGACGCATTATTGATGGGGAAGATAACACGGAAGACACACAGAGGCTAGGTGATGCTTAGTTCTTTGTGACATGCAGAGATATTTAGGCTTGAACCATGATATGATACATAGATGGAGAGATATACTCACTGGAGTTGTGTGGAAAAGCTATATTCAGGCAATTGCACAATGAGACAGGAAGAAATGGGCGACCAGGAAAGTAGTTCAAAGGTAGCTGTAAGAGTTCAGATAATGAATAGTAATGTTCTGAAAGCTTTAGCTATGGGAGGAGGGAAAGTCAAGATACTAAAGATGTTAGACAGTACACTACATGGGATTTAGTAATTCATTGCACTTGTCAGGTGATTAAGGACTAAAAGTGTAGGCTGACTCAGAGAAATGTCTACAATATGAAAGAAAAGGATTCTTCCAGACAACTTAATGGGTGACAGTTCCAATTATTGCTGCCATTTGTTTGCACCATACTTATCCCCAGATGAATAATAGTTTTTCTCATTGTACAAGAATGTACCTGATTGAAAATAGGCTAGCACGTTATTGATTCTTAAAGGACAGTAGTTAACTCTGGGCTTAACAATTCACAAAAGTTAATGCAAGAAACTGAGACAAATTTCAACCAGCAATTACAAAGAAGTGTAATGGAGTTTGTCTAAGGGAATCTACCTCCAGAATGGACTTCAAGTTCATTTCTACATTCAGAAATTCAATGCTTTGTGGCCTTTTCAGTAAGAGACTTTAATCCTACATGCAACCAGCATTATGGAATTTAGTTAGATAATTTCATTAATTCCAGAATGGAAAAGTTCATTTATACAGCTAACGCTTGCTACATGTACTTTGAAGCAGAACACTAAAAGATAGCATATTCAGCTTTGTATGAAAAACCTTAACATAAGGTTGGGAAGCCTCCAACCATCCTAGAGGAGTGACTTGTGGTTACAGTTTGGATGAGTTTAAGTATCTATCTGTGCTAATCTTCTTCCATGCACATTTTTTTAGGAAACTTGTCACTATTGAATTACTTATCAGGGAAACAACCATGTAGAACCAGTGCGTATTCCATTTGGTTTGGGGGTAGAGGGTAGAGAGAGAGTGGTGTTAACCTACCCTTAAGTTTAAATACAGCTTGCTCTAAAGGGTATCCAGAGTAAAATTTTGAGCCTACCAAAATGCTGTGAGATGCTAAGAGAAATAATTTAAAAATAGCATCAAAGGAAAAGAGTAAAATAAAATGATGAGTATTGGAGATTATAGGTATAACTGAGGTAAAGTTAATTTAGAAGAAAGATTGCATAATAAATTATAACAAGCTCTAGTATTCCAGAATATATGAAAACAAAATGTTAATACAACTAACTTCAGCTAAGATTTTTCTATCTGATAGAAATTAATGAACATTTTGGTTCATATTCATGGTTGTAAGAAGACATGAATTTACCTTGAATTGTAGGCTATAGCTATTGCAATTGATTCCCCCAGAAAATTTGGTGATAAGATCTTTGTTGTTGAATTTTATTTTAAGGTATATTACATTTGTTTAGGCTGTGGAATGCTGTGGAACAATGGTTTGTACCCTGTCAATTATATTTTAAGTAAACGCAGTAGCCAGGCAAGAAGTATAGGCGGGACAACCAGGCAGGAAGTAAAGGTGGGGTGACGAGAACAGGAGAATTCTGTGAAGAAGAAAGCTTAATTCTGCAGTCCTGACCCAGCCACAGAAGAAGCAAGATGTGACTGCCTCACCAAATAAGGTACCGAGCCATGTAGCTAACATAGACAAGAATAATGGGCAAATATAAGTTATAAGAGTTAATAAAGTCAGGCGGTGGTGGCACACGCCTTTAATCCCAGCGCTCAGGAGGCAGAGACAGGCGGATCTTTGTGAGTGGGAGACCAGCCTGGTCTACAAGAGCTAGTTCCAGGACAGGCTACAAAGCTACAGAGAAATCCTGTCTTGAAAAACCAAAAAAAAAAAAAAAAAAAAATGAGTTAATAGAAGCCTGAGCTAATGGGCCAACCAGTTTATAACTAATGTAGACCTCTGTGTGATTTCTTTGGGACTTAATGACTGTGGAAACAGGGCAGGAAAGAAACCCCGACAACAGTGGAACATTTGTTTAATGATGCAAAGATGTGTTGCATTCTTTTATGTTGCATTTGTTTAACTCTTTGAAGCTGTCTTACTTTGCCTGTTTAAAATACATGATAGGTCTTATAAAGAGCTGAATGGCCAATAGTAAGACAGGAGAAAGGATAGGCAGGGCTGGGAGACAGAGAATAAAAAAGCAAGTGAGATCAAGGAACAGGAAAAGAAGGGACCAGCCACACAGCCACACAACCAGGCTCAGAGTAAGAGTGAAAGTAAGATTACAGAAGTAAGAAAAGGAAAAAGCCCAAAGGCAAAAAGTAGATGAGAAAATTTAAGTTAAGAAAAGTTGACTATAAATAAGCCTCATTCATAAGTAATAATAAGTCTCCATGTGTATGCATTTGGTAGTTGGGTGGTTGCCACCCCCCAAAGAATAAAGAGTAAAAAACAACGAACAACAAATTTTACTGCTGAAGACATCACATACTGGAGTCATAGGACATGGAAAAGTCAAGTTGATGTCAGCCTGGCAATTTCATATCTACTGGTTAGCTTTATAGGTGCTGGAATGTTCTATTTATGACAGTTGGAAAGAAAAAATATTCAATAATCATACCTAACTGTGAACCCTGTCAGCTGCAGTAATGACAAGCCTGGCAGTATATGCCTTGTGGTGCAATAGTGGCACAAAATATCATGGGTGTAACCAACCACTTCATGATTTGATTTAAGGTCTGCTCCATGGATGGAACCCATGCCTGAGCCAAGAACCCATGACTAAATGGGTCCAAGGTCTTAAGGGAAAACCCAATACTATTATTCTGCAAATAGTATTAAACTGTCCCTAAGGTTTTCATACCCATAGGCTAGAACATCTTTCAGCCTTCAAGGAGAATCTCTTTTTTCAGCAGATAACAGTTAACACAGTGGCCCACAATTGGGCATCATGTGGAGAGTAAGAAAGTGTTACATGCTCAGTTCTACATGTGATGTCTGGATCACAACCTCTTCTCCAAAGCTCAGGTATTATAATAGAAGAGGAGTGGAAAGATTGTAAGAATCAGAGGCAGTAGCCACCTGCAGAGAAACACTATTTGCTTTACATGTCAGTGCCGTTTCACACAGAAACTCAAAGCAAGTGTGACTAGAGGGCCATTTCACACAGGAACTCAAAGCACGTGTGACTACATCATGCATGAAACCTGTACCAAACCAAGGCAGCCTAAATCTCAACATGGACTGGGAAGGGGTTCATGCAGTCCCACACTCCTAGCTGAGCAGTAACTGGTAATTGGTGGCTGTTATAGGAGGAAGAGTAAGTTTTCTTTTGAGATGTGGCCATGCACTTGCAGGTAGCACTAACTGGACTTAGTTGGTTTTATAAAGGAGAGAAAAAGTTATGAAAAGTTATGAAGGAAAAGTGGTAAGGATAGGGGAAGATTGTAGGGAAGAAAATAGGGTGTGGGTTTGATCAAAATACATGTGTGTGTTAAATGTATCAATAAAAAGGAAGTCAGGAAGAGATGTGTGGAAATTACTTTCACACATAATGTTATTTAACTCTTAATTGTTTTTGTTTTGGGTGGTACCTGCTGGCACCGTGGTGTAATGATTAGTGCTCTGAACTTGGATGGTGAATTTCATGACTGGAAAGTGAGGAGAGCAGCTCAATATGGCAAAAAATATTTTCTAAAGAGTTCATATTTATTTATTTGTGTGTGTATGTTTGTGTGCACGCACACGTGTGTGTAAGCACCCATCCATGCTATCATGTGTGCATACTCTCAAAAGCAAGAAGAGAGTACCAGAACTCTGGACTGTAGTTGCAGGCGATCCTGAGCTGCAGGAAGGGAGAACTGAACTTGGGTCATCTAGAAGGGCGAGACGTGTGCTCAGCCACTGAGGCACCACTTGTTTCAAATATGTTGTATAGGGCAATCCCAAAGAATAACAACTCAGTTACTTTATCATTAAAAAATATGCTCTACAGATGTTCTCTTATCTCTGAACCTTTACAAATTCCTTGTTTTTGCCTCTTTGTGGGGGGCACTCTTAACCCTTCGGGTGGAGGAAAGAATCTTACAAAATTCAGGGATGAAAGACTTGCCTCATTGCATGTATTCTGATGATTATTGGTGGAAATTTTACTGTTCTTGAATAGTAAATAGTAAGTTAGCATCTTAATATATTATTGCTGTAATAAGGAAGATCAAAATTTCTGTTATCGATAATAACTGACAACATATTGAACATCCATTAGGTATGAGATATTCAGATGAACTCTTTATGCATCACACTATTTAGTTATCAAAACTTCATTATGAGTCAGGCAGTGGTGGCGCATGCCTTTAATCCTAGCACTTGGGAGCCAGAGGCAGGTGGATCTCAGTGAGTTTGAGGCCAGCCTGGTCTATAAAGCGAGTTCCAGGATGCCAGGACTGTTACACAGAGAAACCCTTTCTCTAGCACCCCCCAAAAAACAAAACTTCATTATGAGCTATTAGCATAATTCATTGTTTCAGATGTGCATCTTTTCCATATCTTAACTTAACATTTTGGTAAGTCTCACAATAAACAGCACCCTGCAATTATATTAAAAACATGTTCCTTTTATGATACTTAAAATTGTGTCATGTACAAATGATAACATCTTAGATTATATAAAACACACGGTTAACTATTTCACAGGTGAAGAGTTAGGAGATTAGCAGCGTGCACAGGGTCATATTAAAGGGAAGTGAGAGACTCCCATTACCCCTACAACTGGAAAATACTGTTCTCTGTCATTTTGTTGCACATCAGCTATCTATGCCATCTTGGAATAGTGACAATTTTCTAATTTTTTAATAGGTAATGATTTTGATAATCTTCTTTCCATCAGATTGGGAATTTCTTAGCCTGTTAATTATGCCAATAGTAAAGATGCATTGAGTATCTGTGTATTTGGCTTTGTAAGAACACATACTAAAGAGGTTTCTCAGCAGGAAATAAAACAACCCTTCTCATATAGATCAATGGTTTATGTCATTTAGCTGGAAATGCATTTTTCCCTTTTTCTTTGAGGTACCTATGATTTTTAAAAGCTAAATAAGACTATTGATTGTCAGCGTTCTGGCACAGGGACTTCAGACTAGGAATGCAGTCCTCAGGGAAGAGAGCACCCCTTTCTCCAGGGCTCTGAGAGGACAGAAGCCCAACGCTGACAATGGCTGGCGTTCAGCAGCAGAACCTAGTGTGTGTAATAAATTTAGTAGAAAGTTACTTTTCTTCTGGACAAAGTCAATTAGCTAACAGATGGTCAGCAAATTACCAAGCAAATTGAGAATGGGCTAGGATGAGCTACAGGTGACAGATTGCACCGTCATCTCGCCTAAGGAGTACAGTTTATCTCGAGAATTTATACATAAGGGTTTATATTGCTTGCTTACATAAAATAGCTTCTTTGGGGTTCGCAGGCCCTTAGTAGACTGCATAGGACGTGACTCACAAAGGCCTGCCTGATAAAACACTTGCTCGCTCACTCTCCTTTCGACTTCGGGAATCTGGCTTGGGAGGTTTTATTTCAATTGTATTTCCCTGACATCCGCAAGGACAGAAAGTTAGCTAGGAGAGAGTAGAATAAGTGCTGGGCATTGTTTAGTGATGCAGGCTCATTCGATCACAATGGTCCTATCAGTCTGTGTTTATATAGTCGCGATTTTATGCTTCTGTAAGTGTGTCTGCTATTACTCCCCGCCAGCCGCGTGTGAATATTTAAAACCCAAACAGCTGCTGCTTTGTTGAAGAGACGGCGGCGAGTTGATCCGTGGAGTATAAAACCAGTAGCGATGTGTTTTGAATTAATATTCCATGAACAACAACTGCCGTGTCACTGCCAAGATTGTAAATTTGAAACTTTCTGAGACTTCTGCTTTCAATTTCCTAACAAGCTTGGTGTCGCTGTAATGTGGACCTATGGATTAGACTATCTCCAGGAAATCCCACGGAGGGGATGGAAGCTGGGCCAACTGCAGGAGCCCTGGTGCCGGAGGAGGGACTTATCCCGCAGTTCTTGCCTCACAGTTGAATCTAGTACGTGTGTGCTCTCTGGGATTTAGTTTCTTTCTCTTTTCTATATCTGTATATTGTTATGGACAAAGAGGGGAAGGTATTGAGAATTTCTCTCATTCTCCAGTTCTGACCAAGTCAGTAAATGAACTCCTGTTCTACCATGTCCTGTCTGTGTTTTAGTGGATTGTTGATCAATGAGCCTTCCTTTCTGACAAAATCATGACGAATGCCTGAGGATGGAGCTCTGCCTTCTATCAGTTAATATAACATCGTGATTATTTGCTTTATCATCCTAAAAGATAAAGGTTTCTTAATGTTTTGCTGTTTTGAGTAAATGACTTAATACACAGCTAGTGTATTTGGAAGGGGAGTGTAACTAGAATTTAGGGTGAAACCCTCAGCTCTGGAAGCCCCAGTAGCTAAGCTCCACCATCTGTTCCAATGTGTCAGGCAAGGGATGAGTCATGATGAAAAACAGAGAGAAGATTTAATTCATGTGGCTACACTGGGAAGAATATAGGGGTCTGGTGACCCCAGGTCTGCCTTTAGGGTACCAATGTGAGGTTTTGGTAGCAATAGAAAAGAACTGGGCAAAGTACATAAGCAAGCTGCCATAGACAGGGTAAGTCATATTGATTGTTGTTTCAGTTCCTTCTGCAGGGTTTGCAAAGAAGGTCCTTATTGTTATCCCTTGAGGAGACAATCAGGATTGATTGTTGGAGATGATCACTTCTGCTTGGGTGCAATTGCCCTCATCTGGAGGACAGCATATCCCTCAAAGTTTTGCTCTTTTTGGAATCCAGAATGACTGCAGGATGACACTGACCTATCCTTGTGCCTTCAGTCTTGAAGGTCTAGGTTAAGAGTTATTATTTTATTTTCTTTTTTAATAAGAACCATTTGTTTCCCAGTGCCTGTCATAACTGTTTATTGAAAAAGACACTTGCAGCCGAAACCATACACAGAAAGGAATTCTGAGTTGTGTGAGTTTTCTTTTTCTAATCAGAGTCAAAAGATTTTTGTGCTTCAGAAAACATTCTGTGGTTTATTTTGTTTTTGGTAATTTTTAAAATTTTGTGTGTATGGTTGTTTTGCTTACACACACACACACACACACACACACACACACACACACACACACACACACACACACACATCTTCAGGGACCACAGACAGAATTGGATTACTGAGCCATTGTTCCAAATCCCTTCTCTGGTTTATTTTAGATGACAAAAAGTAATCACATTATTCAACCCTAGGGTCTTCTCTGTATTGGAAGGTCCAATTTAACACTTATTTGGCACCATAATGGGCTAACCCTTTCTGATGATCTAACTGACCTCCCATCCCTGCTTAGTTTTTCATGACTTAGGCTGTTAATGTAAGCCCTTAGGACAGCCAGAGCTTTGGCAACATGGCTAGTATGAGTTTGAATGACACCCATTCAGTGTAGTTTCGGTACAGGGTGTAGAATTCTCTAAATTACTTTGTGAGTATGTGGCACTGCACTTGAGTCTGTGAAGGGAAAATCCACATGCCTTAGTGGACAACTGAAATGAAAAATGCACAGATTGGACAATTTTCAGGGTCTTAATCTAAGTGAGACTTCACTACCCAACTAAGGTGTATTAGCACATCAGAAAAGGAGTGAGAAAGATATTGAGACCAATGCTAGACAATTTGATACAGTTCTTAAGGAAAAAAATACATACATTATTTATATTTGCATATATGTATTAGTATATATATATTAGATAGTAGGCAAAGAATCTACTTATATCACTAATTCTCTGCAATAGAAGACCATGTAGCACTCCACTGATGCAAGCTATTCTCCTAGTTCTTCAAACTCAAACTTGGAGTAATCACTTTGTCTTCCCTTTATTTTCCAGCTTTCAAGCTACTCTGTAGCAAACATATCACCTTTTCACATTCTGTTCACTGTGGCCACCTTTTCCTAAACTTGAATCAGCTCTTTACTGGATCATTGGCTTCATCATTCCACTACTATCTGAAATATTTTGTTTTCCATACTGTATCAAAAGCTGCTATGCAAATTAAAGCCACAGTTACTTTTGATAAAATTCTGTACTATGAATTCCTCAACTATCGTTCAGATTTTGTTTTTTCTACCACTCTCCCATATCCTTTCAGTCCAGCTGCTGTGATAAAACACTATCCACTGTTTCTGAAACAAGTCCACTTAGCATACTCTTTCCTTCCAATATTTTTCTACACATACCTTCCATTTATTTCATTCAGGGCTTTGCTCCATTGTCACCTGCATGGAGACTTTCACTGATTGCATTATATAAACACTACAGCTGTTAATCTCTGTTTGCCTTCTTTATTCAATTTTTAAAATAGTAATATTATTTACATATTTTGCTGATCTCCCCCTTTCTATCTCTCTCCCACATTTGTTTATTTGTTGTCCTTGAGCAGAAAGTAAACTCCAAAAAGAAAGAAATTTTGAGGAGTTTATCAGAGAACAACCAAGCTGTTGCAAGCTATTAGGAAGAGTATGAAGAGGAAGAAATCCCATATAAGTGGGGCAGAAAGGGAGGAATAGAAAGATACTATGCTATGAGTACAGTACTGTGTTTTATAGGCAGTTCTGAAGTATGCTATGTGTGGATGTGTGCATATGCTCAGATATTTCAACCCAGTTACCTCTACCTGTTATTGAAGCCAAACCAGTGAAGTTCCATCATTCAATGTGGTTGTTTGAATAGGTATGTTCCTCATAGACTCATGTGCTTGAATGTTTGGCTTATAGGGAGTGGCACTATTAAGAGGTGTTGCTTTGTTGGAGTAGATGCTGCATTGTTGGAGGAAGTCACTATAGGGGTGGATCTTGAGGTCTCATATATGCTCAAGCTACACCTAGTGTGGGATAGTTCACTTCCTGCTGCTTGTGGATCAAGATGTAGAACTCTCAGCTCCTTCTCCAGTACCATGTCTGTCTGAATGCCTTTGCCATGATGGTAATGGACTAAACCTCTGAAACTGTAAGCCAGTCCTAATTAAATGTTTTCCTTTGTAAGAGTTGCCATGGTCATGATGTCTCTTCACAGCAACAGAAACCCTAACTAAGACACTCATTATAACTGTAGTTTGTGTATGGCACTAGAGGACAGCATTTATAACAATATTTTTTAAAAGCAGCCATGTGCATTTTAATATAAAAGCTATGCAGATGCTGGAAAGCCAGAACAGAGAATAAACAGTTCTATCCCTGTTTATAATTGAAATCCTCTTCCTGCTGTGTTTGACCTTTTTGCCTTCTTTCACCACACATACCTTTCCTGTAGTTAGGATCCTATTCTTTATTGTTAAGAAGTAGCTGGTACCTGGGGTACAATGATTTTGCCTTTCAACTCTCTGTCTTTCTTACTTACCCATGATTTCTGGTTCCTGAGAATAGCTAGCTCTTCTTACCTTAACATTTGTAGAAAATGACAAGATCTGAATTTGGACTCATTCTGAATTGCTACAAGTTCTGTTCTTTGATGTTTTAAGCGTTATCTCACCAGATACTCCCAAATTTGTTTAGAAAACTTACTGATTTAGTTTGGAAATGCCAATCATGACAAACAACAGTTTATTCTGAGGACACAAGATTGATTAGTTTTTCTGGCATTATGCTTTAGTTTTTGTAGTCTTTGTTACATATTTATTCATCATTAATAAAATGGCCCAGATGCCAACATGGGCCTAAAAACATCTAGGATAAAATAATAGTGGAAAGTAGAGGTTAGGGGTAAGTGGGAGCACAGGACAGAATCTAAGAAGTGGGTCTTATTAAACAGCCATGTTCCAACTTCCCATTGCAAGCCTGTAAAACACAAAAGTCTGCAGGGACGACTAGCACATTGGAGAAACAATTGCAAGAGAAAAGAAACAAGCACCATTCAAGGGATCTTAGAAGAGGGCATAAAATGAACAAGAAATATTTCCATTTCTTTTCAAGGCAAAAGGACTATTAACTTGACAAATGGCTAGTGCACGGCTGTGCTGTTGATCACATGTATTTATAGTGTCTGAAAGATGTGGGATGACAAAGAGAAATAGGCAAGTTTGGAGCTCTGGTTAGCAAAACAGAGAGGAAACTAAATGAAAAATTGACGTGAAACTTTCCAGAATAATGAGGAATAAAGAACCACTAGCCCTTTGACATCCCCAAACTCCACAGTTTTTGAACATTAAAATCAAGAGTTAAAGTTAAGAATACTGCTAACATTTATCATTTCTAATTCTAAGAACTGAAGTCTATTAGAAAGCATTATGCCAAATGCTTCTGATGAATATTTCCCCAAACTTAAAATGTATTTCTTTAGGCTTGATTTAGGGGAGATAAGATAAGAGAAAATGGGTTAGAAGATCCTAGAAATGGGGAAAATTAATAGTGCTAGGTTGTGTCAAGTTCTGAGACAGAAATGACTGCAGACACACAGCGGATAGACCATGCATCGCAGGAAATCATATCACATCATTAACATAAAATGAAATCCAGAAGGAGAGGAAGGGGACTTATTGTTGATTTGTATTAATTAGTAGCTTAGATACAGTCCAGAAACCTCTCAGCAAGATCTTTGATTATGCCCTAACATTTTACATGGTCTCATGTAATTTTCAGTCACCATTACTCATGGGGTCAGGATGTGATGGAGGACCTCTCTCCTTTGCAAAGATGATGAAAGATCTCACTCTTCATGGAGTGACTGAATAAACATGTCATCTACATGTCGTTGCTGTTTTCCTCAATTAAACACAGGGTGCTCCATAAATGGTGTGAAGATTTACATTATTATGTATTTCAATATGATGTAATTGTATTTTACTCACTACATTTTATTTGTTATTTGATGAAATTATCTAGGAATAGCTCCTATTCCTAACAATGGAAAGAATAACACAAAGCAGTTAACTCATGGCTAAGACTGATACTTAGCAAACAGTGTTCCTCAGCATGTCAGTCCAGATCACCCTTGTTTCTATTTGATTATTAGCACATTATGGATCTACTTGGCTAAGATTTATTTTCCTGTGCTTGACTAATATTTGGATTACAAATGTGGGAAACATTTTGAACTATGGTTAGTCACAGTTTATTTCTTTGTACATATTCGGTCTCTTTGAGGGTCCAGTAGTGATCTGATTGCCACACCAGTGACTCTATTTTCTTCTCATGGTTTCATCAAATGATCTGTGCAGCTTGTGAATGGACACTTTATTCTTTACTGGTGAAAACATTTCTTCTTAAATCCATTGACCTTTTTGAAACATGTCGCTAAAATTTTTGCATTCCTGTCCTCACGGAACTTGACAATTAGTGACATGCATGTAGTCAGCTTTATCAATATGCGTATGAATATCTACATAAACTGGTGTAAACATTTCAATTGTAGTGAACTATAGATTTTCAAGACCACACATATAGATAATGGAGGACTTCTATGACTAGGAGAGTAGGTTGGAGTCATTGAAGTATTTTCTGGCAATAGATGTTTGTGTTAGTGACACAAACACAAGTTAGTGATAAACACAAGTCCAGTGGACAAGAGAGGGGAGACAGAGAGAGGCAAAGAGAGAATCATTTGAGCATAGTGTTTTGGCTACAGTGTTATTTTTCAGGGAAAGTGAGGGGGGTGATGTTGTGTACTGACAATTTTAAATATTTAGTTATAATTCATCTATTAAGCACTTGCATTCCAAACGCTTTGCAGTACACTGAGACAGTGCTAGGGAAATATTTATTTCCTTGGGCGGTTGGTTGTGTGGTTGCTTATTCACTTAGTATTTTGTTCTTAGGGAAGAAATTACCAGAGGAAGCATTATTTAAGGGGGGAATGCAAGAGTAGGCGGAAACCAAACTTTGTAGGGTCTTGTAAGTGGGGTGAGTTACTATAGAAACACCAATAAGCAGGTAGCAAAACAGGGTTGTATTAGGGGGAATGACTGGGCAGTAAATAGGAAGGAGCCGTGGAAAACATGGTTAGCTTTAGGAACATGACATGAAGTGAGTGGGTGCACATCGAATGTTGTTCAGTCTGAGGGAGTTTCAATTAAGCTTTCGGATGGCACTAAAGTCCACAGGAAAGTGTGGTCTCTATTGGTACAGTGGAGAAGAATCCATTTGTGCTTTGGCACATGTGTGGTCTTCCCTATGCTGCTGGAGCCTTTCCAAAGACCTAAAAGCAGCAGAGTTAGGTGACATTGTACTAAAGCCCTAAAGCTATGAGGACTGCGAATCTTACTTCTTCTATATCATTTATCTGAGGTATCTGTCACAGCGTCAGGAATCCTAGCACAGAACAAAAGGCAAAAAGCAAACAATCATTACAGCAAGCCACATTGATCAGTTCAAGAAACTAGAGTATTTTAGGATCAGAATTAGATCTGCTTCGATCTTCTGTAGTTGTGTACACAGTATTTAAAGTGTTTTTTCCATGAGAAAAATATTTTTGTTGTATTTAAATATGTTTATTTGTGAATGTTCCCTCCCCCTAGTGGATGAAGAATAAGGGCTGTCTTTTCTTGTTTTTTTCAATCATTTATTTAGTTTTTGAGATTATAACATAATTGTCATTTCCTTCTTCCCTCTCCTCTTTTTAAACCTTCCCATTTATTGTACCTTGCTCTCTTTTGAATTCATGGTCTGTTCATTCATAGATTGTTGTTACTGTACATATGTATATGTATCTATGTATATATTCCTAAATACATAAATGGACTCAGCTCAGTGTGCACAATGTTATTATATGCATGTTTTCAGGGCTGACCATTTAGTATTGGATAACCAATTGGTGTGTTCTTCTCTTCGAAAGACTGTTTCTTCTGCTCTCAAGAGCCCTTAATTGTTCGCAGTACTTTGTGTAGATTTGGGGTCTCGTGGGCTCTCCTGAATTCACTTTATGTCAGTTGTCCTTTGCTCAGCTCATGTTTAGACAGTCTTAGTGAAGAGACATTATGAGTGTAGCTTCTGACATTGCTATGAGACACAATCTAAAATATAGAATGCTTTATGGACTTGCAAAGGGGTTGTGCTAATCTTCTCTATGTTGCTCCAATATTAATTAGTACATGCACTGCTGAAGTGAGCCGAAAATATCTTTAGAATCAAAATGATCTGCTCACTGACAGGGTCTCCACTAAAATAATATCTGACTCATTTCTTCTGCAGTAGTTAGTTGTAGCATGAGGGGCTGGGCTTGTTGGGGTTTCTGTCCTGCCCAGCCCCCCAGCCATTTAGTCCCAGAGAAAATCATGCAGAGAGTCTGCATTAGGTTATAAACTGATTGGCCCATTAGCTCAGGCTTCTTATTAGCTCTTGTAGCGTACATAGCCCATTATTCTTATCAGTGTTAGCCACATGGCTCAGTACCTTTGCCAGCATGGCAGGTCACATCCTGCTTCTTTGGTGGTCCAGACAGGAATGCCAGAAGAGTTTCCTGCTTCCCAGAATTCTCTTGGTCTAATAGCCCCACCTCTACTTCCTGTCTGGTTGTCTCACCTATACATCCTGGCTAATGGTCAATCAGCATTTATTTAAATCATGATTGACAGAATACAGACAATTCTCCCGCACCAGTTAGTGGTTGCTAAATTACTATCAAGGCATATCTGTGGTATAGATACTAGTTTTACAATAGATGCCTTGTATTTAAAATGCTAATAACATGAGCTGGAGAGACGGCACAGCAGTTAAGAGCCCCGGCTGCTCTTCCAGAGGACCTGGATTCAGGCCTTTCAACTGCCCCTCACTCCAGTTCCAAGGATGTCTTCTTTTGGTTCTGTGGGCACCAAGCATGCACATGTTACACAAACATACATTTAGGCATGACACTCATACACATAATGTAAAATAAATAAATCTAAAAATGTTAATAGTGAGGTGGGATGATGTTCAATGGTTAAAACCTACCCATGCAAGCATGAGGATTGGAGATCAGATACCCAGAACCCACATGAGTGTTGGTCATGTGTCTTTAATTCCAACATGCAAAAGACAGACACAGATGACCCCTAGAACAAGCTGGCTAGACAAACTAGCTATGTAGGACAACTCTTAAAGACCTTGCCTCAGTGAAGGGTTGTTGATCTCAGGCGTCCACATATGGACATGTATACCGGAACCTTTACACACACACCTGTGCATCCACACACCAGGGAACACAGATACATACAAGCCCATCACATACATATGCATATGAGAGAAATAAAATGTTAATATTTTCAGACTCAATAATGCCACCGTGATGCAAACTTCCAAAGAAATATTTATTTCTAAGAAATGAAAACCAACCTGTGGTTGGTAGTTATACAGCAAGATTACTGTAATAACATGACTTTATAAACAACAGCACATGCAACCAAAGTGAGTTAGAAGGTATTATAAATTTATTATTACCAATGTCATTATCATAGCTATTAATATTAGTGTAGAATGATAATTATTATCATGTAATTTGCTAAAAATAGAGAATAACTGCAACAATGTGCTTAATGCTTAAAATGAAAGGGTCAATTATAGATGAGATGAAAACTACAATAGTGAGCTGAGATGGCTCTGTGTTGATCAGTCACTGAGAGCAACTCTTGCTTGGATGTATGAGCGGATTCAGGCATGGCACACTGCCAGAGAACAGCGCTGGTTTGAGAAGGATTTGGGGAGAAGAGCTTAACCACAGAAGCAGTTGTTCCTATGCCCAAAGTCATAATCATGTCAAACTGCTGACACCATGCCAAATGGAGCACTTGCTAAGATGGATGTGCTTTCCCTCATGGCAATGTTTACCAGTCATAGCAGAAGGGACAAAGGACCCCACGAGTCAGCGAAAGGAACATGAAGTCACTCCAAGGTGAAGGAGTCACTTTCATACCACAGTGTCATTATTGTACACGAAATGTGCAAGAGAAAAAAGTTATTTAAGACAGCCCATCAAAGCTGGGACTAGAGTCTCTAATTTCTCATAAACCAAAAATTAAGGCACTTTGTTACTTTCCTATGTTCTCTGAACATTTATTTGCTAAACATTTTATTAGGTGCTTCCCAAGAGTTGCATCATCTAATTCTCATTTGTTCAGTGGGTAACCAAAAGATAATTATCATTTTCACATGATAGACTTAAAATGACAGTAAGAAATGCTGGAGGACATCCTCAATTTTAAAAACAACTCTGTGCCAGAGGTTTTTGGGTTCAAGTTTTCTGATGCCAGAGCTCTCTCTGCTAGTTCACTTTGTCTCTTTTTCCTTCTATTAATCTCAAGGATGCAGAGGACTGCTCAGGTGTCTTCCAAGGAAGAGTTGGCTGTCACTATGGAAGGCAGACCTCTGGGTGAAGCACTAACACACCATGCTGCAGCATTTGAGCCAAGGCTGTTCTTTGAGGAGGTTCTTGGGCAATGACTGAACACAGATTAAATAAAGGGGATTAGAAGTTCTTTCCTATTTTTGTCTCCTTTAAGGGGCAATGTCCTGTTTGAGCCTCCACGGGCAATGAAGCATATACCATTCATATAAAATAAACACCCATTCATATAAAATAAAAAATTGAGTGAGGATAACAGCTGACTTGAGAAAGTAGAAGGGGATAAGTAACGTTTAACTATTGATTAATAGAAATTATCCTATCAGGAACAAAGAGAGAAAATATTAAAGAAAGAAAACTTCAGAAGCTTGCTCTCTCTCTCTGTCTCTCTCACACACATACTCACACACACACACACACTCACACGCACGCACGCACACACACACTCACATGCACGCACACACACACACACACATAAAATGATTAAAAATATGCAATAAGACAGAACAAAAAGTAATCAAAGGAATAAGCACGAACCCAGGCCAAGCCAGCCCGTGGCCTTGGGGCTGCACGCAGACTAGTATGGTGGGGAACACAGCCCAGCACTTTGCAGATTATGTCATGCCATGATGCCAAAAAGCTGAGCAGCTCTACTAATGAACTGAAGAAAAAGTACCGCGAAGCTCCCTAAATATGATTGAAAACAGTAATTTGCAACCCCAATGGTTTATCGCAAATGAGCAAACATTAAGAAAACCGCACGGTTTTTTTAAAATATTTAAAATATTTAAAATATTTAAAATATTAAAAATATTAAAAAGAACTCATATTGAATTTAAAAAGTAAAGCCACTATGGTAAGTAGTTTGATAATTTTTTTCTTTGAAGCTGAACAGATTCACATAATACTAAGTAGTTCTCTTCATGTATGTCTATCCAAGAGACATGAAATCATATTTTACACAAAGACTGAAGGTTCATGGCAGCAGTATTCAAATAGTCTCACAATGGAACTGCCTAAATGTCCAGGAACAACTCAGAGGACTAACCATTTGTGGCAAACCTAGCTTGGAAGAAAGTTAGGTGGTATAGTAGTACATGCAACATCAAGAAGGAATCTTGAATCCATCACTTTAGGTTGAAAAACTCAACTCTGATTTTACATGCCTGTGGAATCCTAGAAAAAATGAAAGCGTTGTTTACAAAAAGCTTCTCAGTGGGGCTGTGCGGCAGTGACGGAGGCTACCAGCTGCCGAAGGGTATAAGAAAACTACGCAAGAGTTTTTATTTTTGTCATGATGGTGAGGACATGAGTATGGATGTTTGCCAAAGATAAGATCTGGATAAGTGAAACTAGTGGATTTTATTTTAATACATTTTCTATTTCAGTGACACTGTTAAAACAGGCATTGTCTTTTATTGTTTTGCCAATGGGTGAAGTTTTGTTTCATGTATTTTTATAGAAAACAAATTCAAGAGTACATATTATGAGAAATGTAGAGTTAGTGAAACTTAAGAAATTTCTTTGGGTCATGTCATTAGTCATGGATGAAGCCCTGTTTGAAAGCCTTGAACACAGTCAAGTAATAGCAGAGTTTAAGAAGTAAATAGAACTCAACACAGGGTTTTCTCCTAGGTTGCTTTTATTGTTATGTGTTTGGTTGGTTTGTTTGGTTTTTTTTTTTTTTTTTGGTAGAGATGGGGGTCAATTCAGGGCCTCACATGTTTTAGGTAAGTCCTGTACCACTCAGCCACACTCACACACCAGGTTTGTTTATTATGCTTCTCCAGTGAATATATTTTGTTCTAGACTAAGGAAATAACCCTATGTAGGGGGCATGGGCCCATTTCCTAATAAATTCTGTGAGTGGAGAGGTCATTCTATGAGTAATCTAACTTGATATTATATACTTAAGTATAAAGAATTATAAATAAAATGTATACTTTAACTTTTACTTTCTTTTACATCCTATGATTTTTCCTCTGTTCATTTTTCTGCAGTTGAACCTACAAACCGTCAGAGCTCACATTTTCATTCAGTTCTGAAGTATCAAAATCTTTCCCTCCACTGTGTGAGTTTATTATTAAATTGAAAATAAGTAACATAAATGATGACCATAAAAATATTAATCAGTGAAAAATAAAACAGTATCATGAACACTAGGGGATGGGAGGGTTCTTGAGTTCTTACTGATATGTTTTCATATATTCTGTGCCCTTTCTAACTGAATTTTCTGATATCTGTTCTTTAAAGTGCTTATTTCCTATGAGTGCTGTATGGCTGGCTGCTTATTGTGCTCTTGAGTTAGTTTCATTCATTCTTGAATTTCATGTCATTTTTGTTTTATGAGCACCTTGTTTGTTCTGCAAAAGTATTCCAAATGCATTTAGGGACAGAGAAGATAGATTTGGAGGCTTTTATATTCGTGCAATGTTATCTCTAACTTGCCTTCATAGTTATTAGCCATTTTTTTTCTGAGCCTGAAAATTAAGGATCAAGTTCATTCAATTTCCAAGTCTGAAGACATGGCACCAAAGGTCTTCCTTTTACAATTTGTGATTGTAAAAGAAAGACCTCAGGTATTTTCTAAGTCAGTGTGGCAGTATTGCATGAGGTTTTATTCTGTTGGTTTCGGGCCTTTGGGTTATAATAATTGGGGATATTCTGCTGGGAACACATCATGTGTCTCTGTTTCCAATGTTGAGGAGAAGTAAAATGTCTTCTACTAAGTGTGTTCCCTTATCATTTTCATATAAGATCAACTTTGGCCACAGTCCTGTATCTCAAGTCTCTCTAGTGTTCATCCTGGAGCAGCACACCAGTCTCCATCACCTGCCTCCATCACCTGCTTCCACCAACTGTCTCTAGTGTGTATTCATTGATGGAGTTTTTCCAATGCTTATTAACAGGATGCTGCCCAATACCCTTAGTCTAGAAATTCCCACAAATATATTTAACTCATAGAAACTTATTTTCTCTTATACAGTTTCATTCTCATATAGATATTAAAACCTAGTGTCATAATTATTCTAACGGTATCTTGGGAGGTATAAAAAAGGAGCCAATGTGTGTGACTGCACAGAGAGGACCAAGAAGTGAGTGACCAGCCTCTCAGCTGGACAGCCCATTCTCTAGGTCCTAGGCCCAAGGACAAAACCCTGGGCCCTTCCCCTCCCCACCTCAGTCACAAGGGGAAGCCTCCTGTAGGCAGGTTGCTTCAGCACCCCCTTATTGCACCCTGAAATTTACAAGTCCCACTCTGCCCCAAGCCCAATCATCCCCTGTGACTTCAACGACTCCCTGAGATGACAGTGTCTGCTTTGATCGGTCCAAGAGAGGATCCCTGAGACAGAGACACCCATAGAATGATTGAACAAAGAGGTAAAGACACTACCTGCACCAATTAGAATAAGAGATGGGCAGATGCCATTGGAAGAATTCATTCGACAATCTAAAGAGCAATATGACCTCACCAGAACCTCATAGTGCTACAATAGGAAGACCTGAAAATCCTAACCAAGAAGAAGCAGAAGAAAACGATCTTAAAAATAACTTTATGAATATGATAGAGACCTTTAAAGAGGAAATAAAAAATTCCCTTAAAGAAATAGAGGAAAAGACAAACAACCAAAAAATTGGAATAAATAAATAAATCTCTTAAAGAAAGCCAAGAAAAAAAACCAATCAAACAGGTAAAAGAAATAGTTCAAGACTTGAAAATTGAAATAGAGGCAATAAAAAAAAAACACCAACTGAGGTAATTTTGGAAATGGAAAATCTGGATGAATGAACAGGAACTACAGACGTAAGCATAACCAAGAGAATGCAAGTGATGGAGGAGATATCTCAGGCATTTAAGATGGTAGAGAAAATAGATTCATGGACCAAAGAAAACATTACAACCAACAAAGTCATAACTAAAAATGTACAGGAAATCTGGGACACCATGAAAATACCAAACCTAAGAATAATAGGGATAGAAGATGGAGAAAATACCGGCTCAAAGGCACAGAAAATATATTCAACAAAATCATAAATTAAAACTTTCCCAACCTAAAGAAGGAAATGCCTATGAAGGTACAAGAAGCTTGAAGAACACCAAATGGGCTGGAACCCCCAATAAGTCCCCTCGCCACATAATAATCAAAACACTAAACATACAGAATAAAGAAAGATGCCAACCCCAACTACTTACCCAGTAAAACTTTCAATGACCATAGATGGAGAAAACAAGATAGTCTATGAAAAAACAGATTTAAAAAATACTTATCCACAAATTCAGCCCTATAAAAGTCACTAGAAGGAAAACTCCAACCAAAGGAAGTTAGCTGTAACCACAAAAGCACAGCAAATAGATAATTCCAAACAAAAAAAAAATCCTAAAGAAAGGAAACACACACACAATCACCAAAAAGTAACAGGAATCAATGATCACTGATCAGTGATGGGAATACCCACTGAAACAGCTTACCTGAGCTAATGGGAACTCATCAACTCTGACCGGACAGTGAGAGAACCAGCATAGGACCAAACTAGGCCCTCTGAATGCGGGTGACAGTTGTATGGCTGGGGCAGACTGTGAAGCCACTGACAGTGAGACCAGGATTTATCCCTACTGTTGTACTGGCTCTTTGGAACCCATTCTCTTTGGAGGGATACCTTGCTCAGCCTAGATATAGTGGGGAGGGCCTTGTTCCTGCTTCACACAATATGATAGACTTTGTTGACTTTCCATGGGAAGCCTTACCCTCTCTGAGGAGTAGATGGGGAGTGTGGTGGGGGAAGCTGGAGGGAGTGGGGGTGGGGGGAGTGGGAACTGGGATTAGTATGTAAAATGAGAAAAGATAGTATTTTAAAATTAATTAATTAAAAACAATCAATGGTTGTTAATATCCCTTAATATTAATGGACTGAACTCATCTATAAAAAGACACAGACTAACAGAATGGATACGAAAATAGGGCATATCCTTCTGTCATATATAACTACATCAACTTCAAAGACAGACATTTCCTCAGAGTAAAAGGTTGGGAAAAAAACTTCCCAAACATATGGACTTAGGAAGAGATGAGGAAGGACATTTTATATTCATAACAGGAAAAATCCATCAAGATGAAGTTTCAATCCTGAACATTAATGCCCCAAATACAAGGGCACCAACATTTGTAAAAGAAACATTACTAACGCTGAAATCACACATCAAACCCCACACACAAACAGTGGGCTACTTTTCAAAACCCCATTCTCACCAATGGGCAGGTCTGACAGACAGAAAATTAACAGAAACACAAGGGAACTACCAAATGTTAGCACTCAAATCAGCTTAATAGACATCTATAGAACATTCCACCCAAACAAAAAGAATATACATTCTTCTCAGCACCTCGTGGAACCCTCTTTAAAACTGACCACATACTCAGTCACAAAACAAATCTCAACAGATGCAAAAAGGTTGGAATAATCCACTGTGTCTTATTGGATCACCAAGACTTAAAGTTAGGATTCAACAACAATGCAAATCCCAGAAAGTTTACAAACTCATGGAAACTGAATAATATGCAACTAAATCAACCCTGAGTCAAGAAAAAAATAAGGAAATTAAAAACTTCCTAGAATTCAATGAAAATTATTCCACAACATACCCAAACTTATGGGATACTGTGAAAGCAGTGCTAAGAGGGAGGTTCATAGTAATAAATGCCTACATAAAGAAGATGGAGCAATCCCACACTAGCAGATTAACAGAACGCATGAAAGTTCTAGAACAAAAAGAAGCAAACTCATCCAGGAGGAGTAGACACCAAGAAATAATCAAATTGAGGATGAAAACAATAAAATAGAAGTAAAGAGAACAATACAAAGAATCAATGAAACAAAGAGTTGGTTATTTGAGAAAATCGACAAGATAGACAAAGCCTTACTAAAACTAACCAAAAGGCAGAGAAAGAATATCTGAAATAACAAAATCAGAAAAGGGGGACATAACAACAGACACTGAGGAAACCCAGAGAATCATCAGATCATATTTCAAAACCTGTACTCTGCAAAATTGGAAAATTTAAAAGAAATGGACAACTTTCCTGATAGGTTTCATATACCAAAATTATATCAAGATCAGATAAAGAATTTAAATAGACCTATAACCCCTAAGGAAATCAAAACAGGCATTAAAGTCTCTCAACAACAAAAAAAAAGCCCAGAGCCACAAAATTCTACCAGATTTTCAAAGAAGAGATAATTACTATATTCCTTCAAGTTGTTCCATATAATAGAAACAGAAGGAATATTGTCAAACTTCTTTTACAAGGCTACAGTTACCCTGATATCCAAACCACACAAAGATGCAACAAAGAAAGATAAGCAGACCAATCTCCCTTAAACATTGAAGTAAAAATTATTCAATAAAATACTGGCAAATCTAACCCAAGAACACATCAAAAAAGTCATCCACCATGACCAAGTAGGCTTCATCCCAGAAATGCAGGGTTGGTTCAACACGTGGAAATATGTTAATGTAATCCACCATTTAAACAAATCTTCGACAAAATCCAATACCCCTTCCTGATAAAGCTCTTGGAGAGATTAGGGATACAGGAGCATATCTAAACATAACAAAAGCATTTTACAGCAAGCCGCCAGCCAACATCAAGTTAAATGGAGAGAAACTCAAAGCGATTCCACTAAAATCAGTAACAAGATAAGGCTGTCTACTCTCTCCATATATATTCAATATAGTACTTGAAGTTCTAGGTAAAGCAATAGGACAACAAAGGGAGATCAAAGAGATATAAATTGGAAAGGAAGAAGTCAAACTTTTGCTATTTGCAGATGATATGATAGTATACATAAGTGACCCCAAAAACTCTACCTGGGAACTCCTACAGCTGATAAACACCTTCAGCAATGTGGCGGGATACAAGATTAACTGAAAAAGAAATCAGTAGCCTTCCTTATACAGATGACAAACAAGCCGAGAAAGAAATCAGAGAAACATCACCCTTTAATAGCCACAAATATAAAGTCTCTTGGGGTAACTCTGAACGAACAAATGAAAGACCTGTATGACAAGACCTTTAAGTCTCTAAAGAAAGAAATATAAGAAGGTATCAGAAAATGAAAAGATCTCCCACCTTCTTGGATAGGTAAGATCAACATAATAAACCTTATAATCTTACCAAAAACAATCTACAGATTGAATACAATCCCCATCAAAATTCCAACACAATTCTTCACAAACTTTAAAATAATATAACTCAACTTCATATGGAAAAACAAAAACCCAGAATAACTAATACAATACTGTACAATAAAGGAACTTCCAGAGGCATCACCATCCCTGACTTCAAACTCTATTATAGAGCTGTATTAATAAGAATATCTTGGTATTGGCATAAAAACAGACAGTAGACCAATGGAATTGAATTGAAGACCCCAACATTAATACACACACCTATGAACACATGATTTTTGACAAAGAATTTGAAATTATACAATGGAAAAAGAAATCATCTTTAATAAATGGTGCTGGCATAACTGGATATCAACATATAGAAGACAGCAAATAGAGTCATAACTATTGCCATGCACAAAACTCAAGACCAGATGGATCAAGGACCTCAACATAAATCCAGTTACATTGAACCTGATAGAAGAGAAAGTGGGAAGTAGCCTTGAGCTCATGGGCACTGAGACCACTTCCTAAATATAACCTCAGTAGCACAGACACTGAGAGCAACAATCAATAAATAGGACCTCCTGTAACTGAAATTTTCTGTAAGGCAAAGGACATATTAAATAAGACTAAACCACAGTCTACAGAATGGGAAAAGATCTTCACCAACCCCACATCTGACAGAGGGATGATCTCCAAAATACATAAAGTACTTAAGAAACTAGACATCAAAATACCAAACAATCCAATTAAAATATGGGGTACAGATCCAAACAAAGAATTCTCAGCAGAAGAATCTCAAATGGCCAAAAGACATTTAAGGAATTGCTCAACATCCTTAATCATCAGGCAAATGCAAATCAAAATGACTCTTAAGATACCATCTTACACCTATCAGAATGACTAAGATCAAAAATACTTATGCTGGAGAGGATGTGGAGCCAGTAGAACACTCCTCCACTGCTGGTGGGAGTGCAAACTTATACAGCCACTTTGGAAATAAGTATGGTGGTTTTCCAGAAAATTGGGAATCAATCTGTATTAAGACCCAACGATATCATTACTGTGCATAAACCCTAAGGATACTCAATCATACCTCAAGGACACTTTCTCAACAATGTTCATAACAGCATTATTCATAATATCCAGAATCTGGAAACAACCTAGATGCCCCTCAACTGAAGAATGAATAGAGAAAATGTGGTACATTTACACAATGGAGAATTACTCAGCTGTAAAAAACAATGACATCATGAAATTTTCAGAAAAATGGATGGAACTAGAAAAAATATCCTGAGTGAGGTAACCCAGACTCAGAAAAACAAACACAGTATATACTCACTCATAAGTGGATATTAAACATAAATCAATGAATAACCAGAATACAATCCACAGCTCCAGAGAAGCTAGGTAACAAGGAAGATCCTAAGATGCACACATGGATCACCCTGGGAAGAGGAATTAGATGATATTCACCCTGGGTAAATTGGGGGCAGATGGGGGAACAGTAAAGGGGAAGAGATGGGAGGTGGGAACACGAGGGAATGGGATAATTGATGGGAAAGATGGATGGAGTGGGAAATCAATGAAAGAGATATCTTGATAGAGAGAGCCAATATGCGGTTAGAGAGAAACCTGGTGCTAGGGATTCCCAAGAATCAACAACAATGACCCAAAAAGCAAAACAGTCAGCCACTGGCTCTTACCTCAACCTCAGTCTGAAATGGTGATCCTGCCTCCAGGAATCTCAGAATGAGACTGTGACTGAGAGTTGACTCCCCCCGTCTTATATTCCTCCCTAGGGCAGGGATCAAAGGTGCACCCCACTGGCATTAAAGGCATGCACCACCCGATTTCTATGGCAACTAGTGTGGCTACTGGGATTAAAGGTGTGTGTCACCATTAGCTGGTCTGTAAGGCTGACCAGTGGGACTGTTTGACTCTCAGATCTGCAGGCAGTCTTTATTTATTAAAATACAATTGAAATGCCACCATGAAAGAGCATTAGAAACGTGAACCGTTTCTAAAATAGTTTGACCTAAAGTATCAGTGCTCTTAGTTGACAATAGGAAGGAAACCCCAGAGAAGCTAGGTAATAAGGAAGATCTTAAGAGGAATCCTTTGTCACCCTTTGGCACCCTTAAGGTAAAGATTCTTTGAGTTATGAGGAAGAGAATTCAATCCTGACAGAATAGCCATAGGAATTACCAAAGACAACTTTGAGGTATAATAGTAAATCTACAAGGGGCTTATATTGGTTGCTTTTGTTGTTGCTGCTACGAAAATACCTGTCAAGATGCAACTTAAGGGAGCAAGGATGTGTTTTGGCTCATGGTGGGGATGCATGACAGAGTTCATGGCTGGGAGTGTCTGGGCTACCTCATATCTCAGGGGACCAGAATGCAGAGAGAGAGAGAGAGAGAGAGAGAGAGAGAGAGAGAGAGGCCCAAGTATAATGCCTGAGACCTGCCTCCCATTATTCAATTTCCTTCAGCTGGCTCTCACTTCCTAAGGGGTTCATAGCTCCCCAAAAGAACACTGTCTTCTGGGGACCAAGTGCTGAAACATGAAACTTTGGGGGGACCTTTCCCACAGAAGCCATAGCAAAACTTAAGTGGTAGACATGGAAGGGCAGAAATCTGGGAAGCCCTTATCAATAACTTTAGGCAACAGATGGGTTCATCTAATCCTATTACTGTATCCATTCCAAATGCTTAAAGAGAGCGACTATGTTTAATCTCAAAATGTGTTAGAAACCTATGCCCTTAAACAATTAGGGGAACGGATATATAATATAAACAGAGCTGAGATTTGCCTTGAAATTACTTTTAAAAAGCCTTAACAAAGAGTGTGAGGTGATTGTGGCTCTAGCCACACCCCGACAAACATTTTAGAACACAGAGGCATAGTCAAGTTCGGTAGCCAATTTACTGTCTTTTTATTATTAAGCAGGAAAAGTTAAGCTTAAGTTCATATATCTTCCCAATGAACAAGACCCAAACCTTTAGTGACCCATTGATAGGAAATAAAATAAGTGAGTAATTTAAGGAAAAGTTTTATAGATAAGTTAATTGACTATCAATATCAGCTTGCAAATTTATACATGATCCTCAATTAGGGATGATGACATCTTTGCTTAAATTGCAGCAACATGCAACTCCAAAAAGATAAGGCCAGTGCATTGTCCCACTCTGTAGGAAAGAGAAATAGTTTGCTGAAATGAAACATTTGCAATTGTAAAAGAAGGATCTTATTTCACACATCTTGACCTCAAATTTGAGACTCTAAGGTGGTTTCTAAACCAGTGTGGCTGTATTGCATGAGGCTTTTATTCTGTTGGTTGCTGGGTTTTGGGGTAGTACAAATTGGGGTTATTCTGCTGGGAACATATTCTGCTGCTTTCTATTGAAATGATTTTTCACCAAACTGACTATTTTATTTTCAGGATAACATTTGCCTGGAAAGGTTAAAATTGTCAATGCAACCATTTTGGTTCTTTTCCACTTGCATTTTAGGGTGTTTTAAAAGCTAAGGCTTTTTACTAAACATATTGCTCATGGATTTTAATTAATATTTAATCTGAATATTATTTTTTTCTGATAGCCTCTGAATATTTAGTTGGATTTAATCAAAGTACCTTTGATTATTTTGTTACTACATTTTAAATTTAAATGCATATGTAAGTATCAAGTAACAGATGACAATTTTGAATCTGGATATATAAAACTAAATAATATATGGTTATTATTTTTGAAGAATTAATAGAAGATATGTTTAGAAGACTGGGCAAACTAAAATATTTATACTGCAGTATATTAAGATGTAGTAGTATGAAGAAGAATTGGTGCTTTGAACACATATGGTCATTACCACTGCATAAATATATGAAATATAATTTCTTTACTCAAGGATTTTATAATTTTGGGGCGTCAATCTATTCTCTTTCTAATAGAGTTAGATGTCCTTTTGGAATCTCAGTGGATGTTTTAATAAAAATGATGATAAAATAACATAGGATTTCGCTAAGTTCTTCAGGGTAAAGGAGAAGAAATAAGGGGTATAATTCTCCCATTATTTCTAAAAGAAATCAAATGTCAGCAACGCAGGACATTAAATGCAAACATGAACGTCCCATCAGTGCTCTGGAAACTTAGCAGTGGGTAGCAGTGTTGAGTGCTGGAGGTGGATGAACTGTGAACGGTGTCAACACGTTTAGTACTCATTTTGCTTGGTACTTATTATGACAGACCACCCAAATCTGTCTGGATGGAGCATCGGATGTACTAACAAAAATATACACATTTGTCAAATTTTCTATTTCTGTTTTCTCATCTGTGAAATAGGATCATATTGGCATTTATATCCCATTATGATCACAATAAAGTGCATAAAGATTTTGCATATAGCAAATAATTAATACATGCTCTTCTATTTTTATTCAAGGGTAGTGATATTTCATTTGTATTTTAATAAATAAAGTTGGCCTGAAGGCCAGTGCAAAGCAGCCACACTAGTCAGCCATATAGGCCCGGCAGTGGTTGCACACACCTTTAATCTCAGCCGCCACATTAATTAGCCATAGAGGCCGGGAGGTGGTGGTGCACACCTCTATTCCCAGCACTAGAGAGGAACATAAGGCAGGATGAAACAGGGACTCACCCTCTTTCAGTCTGAAGATTTCATGGAGGTAAGAGCTCTCTAGCAGCTTGACTGCTTTGCTTTTCTGATCTTCAGACTAAACCTCAATATCTGTCTCCTTATTAATTGTGCTACATTTACGAGAAAGAAAAGTGTTAAGAAATTGGGTTTAGAAAGTGTGACACCCAAGTTTCTGGTTCCCAAATGAAATCACGGAGATTTCCAATGCAAACTACATGAAGGTTTTTTAATATTCAAACTGAAGTTTGGACCAACACCCCAGCATGGTGGATGAGGGAAGCGTGGCAAGGAGCCTTGGGAGGGTAGAGCTTTTAAAGGGGAAACACGGTAATCAGAGGAGTTCCTGTTGGGACTGGGTAAGGAGGGCATAGGATAAGGTAGTTTGTGAAACCATTGGTCAGTTTTTGGGCATGAAAACCTGACAAAGAGCCATTAAAAACTGACAAGGTATCTTCAAGGACAGGATGCCTCCTAGGAACATCTGAACCTCGTTAAATTTTATGGCCCTGCTCCTTAGCTCTTTAATTGACTAATTTTTAGGGTATCTATTCAAATTTCTGTTATCACTGTACATTTCTGGAACTGAGATCTGCCCCCCTACACACACACTTATTATATGGCTTAAATGAAGCCCCTTCTTTAAAATGGAGTTTGCAAATACAGGTCCTCACAAAAGGAACTTGGAGTCAACCTTATAGATCATTAAAAGCAAAGTACTAATCTACCAGTTTACCTAGTAAGAAGCAGGGAGCCAATAAAAGTATTTAAGTAAAAGACTACAGAATTAGAATTGACTTTTAAGGAAGTTAATCCATTATAGTCTAGTTTGGAAATGAGACATGCTGAAGGGGGCATAGAACAACCAGAGCATGGTTTCAACAAGTGTTGAGGATCAATAAACTTCTAGGAAAGATATGTAAAATACAAAATTATTTTCATATTAATATGCATTTCATATATTCTTACATATCAGTAGATATTCATAAACATGCTTGTACCATGATAAATATTTTGTGAATCATTTTCTTTATGTGTTATCTCCCAAATGCTTGGTATTTTACAGAAACAAATAGAGAAGATGTGAGTGGATCAATATGATGGATTTATTTTACGTTACAGGTAAGGATGTGATAGGAACAGGAGATGTGAAGGAAAATGTTCAAATATGAGAATATATTTGTGTGGAATATAAGTGTGGGGAGAAGGTATCCTAGGAAGAATACTGTTGGGACAAGGGGATTGGCCCAAACTAAAGAACAATGCCGAAGAGTGGAATCATGACATGAAATTGAAAGATAAAATTACATGACCATTTGCCTTAAACTTTGTGAATACTAATGTTTCCATTTTAAAAATGGGTATAATAATGGCCCTAAGTATTTAATTATGATTAAGAGAGAAAATGAATGTCTTGGATAATAGTTTTAATATTGAGTATGTACTCAATAAATATTTCTAGAAGAATTGAGAAGCAGAGGATGGTGGAAAGCATTCAGAAAGACACATGATTCCAGTGGATAGCAGAAAGCAAAATTAATGAAATGGAAAGTAATGTGTACCATTAACACAGTCAGATTCCTAGTACATGTGAGCATTTATAAAATACTTTCCTAAAAATATGAGCTCCTTAGTTGACTGTGTTTATAATCTTTGGGAATAGAGTTTTAGAGACTTCAATGACCTCAGTTAAATTTCAAAGAAAGAAATAATCACACTATGAATCTTCAAATTAGTGATTGAATCAATCTGTATTTATGTGTGCCTTAGGAAGCCATAACTCAGTCCCGTTGGATGCTCCAGTTAATGAGACACGTTCTTTTAGTGAGTTTCTCTATAAACTACGTTTTTAAATTTAAGTTAAATGAGAAAACCAATTTCCCATGACACCCTGGGATTGTGCCTACAGGCAAATTTCTCTCAAACCCCAAGTTCCTTTGCTGCATGCTTTAATGATGTTCTTTTATTAAAATGTCCATGAAAATTAACAGTAAGACAATGCATATTTATATGTATAAAGTTGATTTAAAAAAAAACATGAAAGTTAAAGTTCAATATACAGAATAGTGTGGCTTGTCACTCTTTTTCCCATCATAGTTTGCTGCACAATTTGGAGGAAGTTTCTCATCCACCTTGCACCCCACAGAGATGCAGCACCATCCTGCTGTTTCTGCAAGAGCAAACTCTGCTTGTGTTTCCAATACAATTACAAGATAATTAAGCTTAACTCTACATGGAAGAGTTCAAGACAGAAACTGGTCTCTTCCTGGCTTAGTAGAACTCTCAGGACAGAACACTTCATTAAACATCATCATCATTATCGTCATCATCATACACGCGCGCGTGCGCGCACACAAACACACACACAGATGCACTTGTAAGCAGTATTCTAAGTATTTTGTTTTTAATTAATACAGATCAAGAAATAATATGGTTACTGCTTCTGAACCCTTCTGGAATAAGACTGAAATGACTAGACTAGTTTGATTACGGCTTCCCAAATAATTGATCTTAAGGTAATGATAGGGTTTTACTGTCAGTAACATTAATTATTTCCCAGGTAGAGAAAGATATGTTTATCTTTCTATCCAGTTAAGTTCTGGAAAAAGAAGTTTCCTTTTTTTTAAAAAAATCAGGAGTGACTGATTGGCTACAGGAACACAGGGCTGCATCTAACAGCATCATGATGAAGGAACCTGGCTTTGCACAATGTACCAGTGGCCATTACCGGGCAACTGCATCTTTCTACATCATGACACTTAGATGTTCAAAGCTGTATCTGTATCTGTATCTCCCAGCCCTGTACACCTGTGGTCTCAGCGGTTCTAATTGGTTTCTCTAACGAGCAGGGTTTGCATTTGAAGAACTTTATATGAAGGGAGTAAATCCAAGGGTCATCACCCCTCCTGTGTGTCATCCTCAGGTCATGCTGAGGCCTGTGGAGGATTTGAAAGCTTGGAGAGTTTAGGGAGAGACTGGAAACTCACAGAAAGAGAACCAGTTTAGGAAGCAGGCTTTTATCGCACTGTATTCCCTATACCTAACCAGATTTTGCAAGGGAGTCAAGAACTTGTATTATTTTTAATAAAATGCTGATTAGCCAGGAGCCAGTCAGGAAGTATAGGTAGGGCAACCAGACAGGAAATAGAGGTGGGGCAATGAGAACAGGAGAATTCTGGGAAGAGGAAAGTTCAGTCTGTAGTTGTGATCCAGACGCAGAGGAAGCAAGATGTGACTGCCTCGCTGAATAAGGTACGGAGCCACGTGACTAACATAGATTAGAATAATGGGCTAATATAGGATGTAAGAGTTAATAAGAAGTCTGAGCTACTAGGCCAATCAGTTTATAATTAAAAAATAGAACTGATGGCTATAGAATTGTTTCTTTAACTCTCAATTCACATCTTGGTATGAAAGATTTACTATTCAAAATTTGACTGAAGTGAACTGGTAGAAACTATATTTGGACTCCAAACTCTATCCTAAGCCTTCAGAATCATAAACCAAACTGCAGTGCTACGGAAACACATGTACATAAGCTCACCTGGATACATACACGACGGTGATAAAAACAACAACAGCCACAACACACACTCAACCTCGTCACTGGTTCTCTGTCACTGTGTTGTCGTTGTGTCTTCCTCAGTGTGTTAGTAACATGTCTGTTCAGCTGAGCTTTTAACAGTTATTAACTCTGGTCACATTACCACTCCTTCCCACGTGAAACTCTTCAGTAGCCTCAAACTAGTCTTGGAATCAAATTCAAGATTCATTATTAGATTATACAAGATCATGGACATCTAGTAAACATACTGAATCTGTCATTCAAAATACCCTCACAAGGAAATTCTCAGATAGAGTTGACTTCTGCTGTAAATTTTGAAAAATGTATGTAGAAAGAATAAGTTCAGCTAGAGACACTCTTAAATGAAGCAGTTTTTCTCAAGTTGCTTTATGAGTCTAGTATCAAGAGAGGACTGAAGATCAGTTTCCAGCACCCATAGTTGACAACCCACAATCATAACACCAGCTTCAGAGAATTTGATGCCCCCTTCTGACCCCTGCGTGCACCATACCTTCATCTACAAACACACCCACAGACACATAGAGACATAATTAAAAAACAAAATATGATCTTTAAATAATAGATTAATATTTATCCCACATTTATTTGAGAAATGTCTTTCTAATTTTAGAAACAGCAAAGAAATAAATCATGGGGAAAAGAGAAATACTTGTAAGTTTTTGAACACATCTCAGTATAAAAATATAATTACCTTAAAATACAAATACAAACAAGAAGCAACAATTTACAATACATTACTGAAAGGGGATTGCTGCTTCTAACTTTTCAAAGCTGGGTTAGATGAAGCCAAGGAACAGGTAATAGGAGTAAGGAGCTAACAGAAAGTTTATGTAGCAAGCCCTAACTAACATTTAGTAACTAACATTTACTGATAGGTGTTTTCCTATCAGTAAATAGAGTGGAAATCCAAGGTGATCATTGTGACTATAGCTAGGAATAAAGGTAGACACAGTCAGGATCAGAAGCTAGAACACTGACAAGAACATGGAGGATACAGATTTTTTTTCAAGTTCATGAAAATATGAGACATGATGTCTTGGTGAGATTGAAGTACCACACATCATAATTGACTTCTGGGGAACTGGTCCATCATGAGGTTTCATTTGGACTCATACATCTAGGAGGAGTTCTGTTCTCTGTGTCCACAGAAAGCTCCTGTTACACTGTGGTTTGAATATCTCTTGTCCTCTCCCAGCCCCTATTCTCTCTACACCTAGCAAAATACCTTTCAAATGAAAAATACTTTAGTTTTTATGCTTCATTTTATACGTGTGAGGTGAAAACTACTGACTTTTATAGACATTGTACATATATTTGATTCTTGATTGTTAAGAAACTGGGGCCAAACCATTTTGTAGGACTTTATTATTTTTAACCCAAAAGGCAGATAAAGAAATTTTGAGGACAAAATAATTGTAATGATTAATTGATTAACAGAATATGCTTTATATCACAATAAAATAATATGTAACCATTAAAATGACTATTAAAAAGACTAGCAACAAGTACATTCTTATGAATCATTTGGGCAGAGTATAAATGTGTGTCTAAACTATGGTTAGAACACTATAAAAATGACATATATTGGGGCAGGGTCTAGGAAGAAGCAGTGAGAAAGCTCTAGAAAAAAAAGAAGCAGACTTACCCAAAAGGAGAAGAAGACAGGAAATAATCAAGTTGAGGGCTGAAATCAACAAAATAGAAACACAGAAAACAATCCAAAGAACCAATGAATCAAAGATCTGGTTCTTTGAGAAAATCAACAAGATTGACAAACTCTTATCCAAACTAATCAAAAGGCAGAGAGAGAACATCCAAATTAACAAAATCAGAAAGAAAAAGGGGGGACATAACAACAGACACAGAGGAAATTCAGAGAATCATTAGGTCTTACTACAAAAATCTGTACTTCACAAAACTGGAAAATGTAAAAGAAATGGACAATTTTTTAGATAGATACCACCTACCAAATTTAAATCAAGACCAGGTGAGCAATTTAAATAGACCTATAAGCCGTGAGGAGATAGAAGCTGCCATCAAAAAAAGCCCAGGGCCGGATGGTTTTAGTGCTGAATTCTACTAGAACTTTCAAGAAGAGCTAATACCTATACTCCTCAAAGTGTTCCACATAATAGAAACAGAAGGCTCACTGCCAAACTCTTTTTATGAAGCTACAGTTACCCTGATACCAAAACCGTACAAAGACTCAACTAAGAAAGAGAATTACAGACCAATCTCACTCATGAACATGGATTCAAAAATTCTCAATAAAATTCTGGCAAACTGAATCCAAGAACACCTCAAAAAAAATCATCCATCATGACCAAGTAGGCTTCTTCCCAGAGATGCAGGGCTGGTTGAACATACGAAAATCAATCAATGTAATCCACCATATAAATAAACTGAAAGAAAAACCCATATGATCATTTCATTGGATGCAGAAAAAGCATTTGACAAAATTCAACAACCATTTATGATAAAGGTCTTGGAGAGATTAGGGATACAAGGATTATATCTAAAGATAATAAAAGCAATATACAGCAAGCCAACAGCTAACATCAAATTAAATGGAGAGAAACTCAAAGCGATTCCACTAAAATCAGGAACAAGACAAGGCTGTCCGCTCTTCAACATAGTTCTTGAAGTTCTAGCAACAGCAATAAGACAACATAAGGAGAGCAAGGGGATTCAAATTGGAAAGGAAGAAGTTAAACTTTCGTTATTTGCAGATGACATGACAGTGTATATAAGTGACTCCAAAAACTCTACCAGAGAACTCCTATAGCTGATAAATACCTTCAGTGAAGTGGCAGGATACAAGATCAACTCAAAAAAATCAGTAGCCTTTCTATACACAAAGGATAAAGAAGCTGAGAGGGAAATCAGAGAAACATCACCTTTCACAATAGCCACAAATAACATAAAATATCTTGGGGTAACACTAACAAAGGACATGAAAGAGCCATTTGACAAGAACTTTATGTCTTTGAAGAAAGAAATTGAGGAAGATACCAGAAAATGAAAAGATCTCCCATGCTCCTGGATAGGAAGGATCAACATAGTAAAAATGGCAATCTTACTGAAGGCAATCTATAGATTCAATGCAATCCCCATCAAAATCCCAACACAATTCTTCACAGACCTTGAAAGAATGATACTCAACTTCATATGGAAAAGCAAGAAACCCAGGATAGCCAAAACAATCCTGTACAATAAAGTAAATGCTGGAGGCATTACCATCCCTGACATCAAGCTCTATTACAGAGCTACAGTAATGAAAACAGCTTGGTATTGGCATAAAAACAGAGACGTTGACCAATGGAATCAAATTGAAGACCCAGATATTAATTCACACACCTATTAACACCTGATTTTTGACAAAAAAAGCAAAAAAGATACATTGGAAAAAAGAAAGCATCTTCAACAAATGGTGCTGGCATAATTGGATGTCAACTTGTAGAAGAATGAAAATAGATCCATATCTGTCACCATGTACAAAACTCAAGTCCAAATGGATTAAAGACCTCAATACAAAACCGGCCACACTAAACCTGATAGAGGAGAAAGTGGGAAGCAACCTCCAAGGCATGGGCACAGGAGACCACTTCCTAAATATAACCCCAGTAGCACAGACAATAAGAGTATCAGTAAATAAATGGGACCTCCTGAAAGTGAGAAGCTTCTGTAAAGCAAAGGACACAGTCAATAAGACAAAAAGGCAACCTACTGAATGGGAAAAAGTCTTTACCAACCCCACATCAGACAAAGGACTGATCTCCAAAATATATCAAGAACTCAAGAAATTAGACATTAAAATTCTAAATAACCCAATTAAAAAGTGGTGTACGGAACTGAACAGAGAATTCTCAACAGAAGAATTTCAAATGGCCAAAAGATACTTAAGGTCACATTCTTCTCCCTTAGCTATCAGGGAAATGCAAATCAAAACAACTTTGAGATACCATCTTACACCTGTCAGAATGGCTAAGTTCAAAAACACTAATGATAGCTTATGCTGGAGAGGTTGTGGAGCAAGGGGAACGCTCATCCATTGCTGGTGGGAATGCAAACTTGTGCAACCACTTTGGAATTCAGTGTGGTGGTTTCTCAGAAAACTGGAAATCAACCTTCCATAAGGATCCAGCAATTCTACTCTTGGGAATATACCCAAAAGACTCTCAATCATACTACAAGAGCATTTGTTCAACTATGTTCATAGCAGCATTACTTGCAATAGCCAGAACCTGGAAACAACCTAGGTGCCCCTCAACTGAAGAATGGATAAAGAAAGTGTGGCACATCTACACAGTAGAGTACTACTCAGCAGTAAAAAATAATGACATCTTGAATTTCTCATGCAAATTGATAGAATTAGAAAACATTATCCTGAGTGAGGTAACCCAGAACCAAAAAAATGAATATGGTATGTACTCATTCATAAGTCGATACTAGTTATAAAAAAAGGGCAACAAGCCTATAGTTCAGGATCCTAGAGAAGCTAAGTAATAAGGTGAACCTAAAGAAAAACATATATAGACCCACCTGGAAATTGGAATTAGACAAAAATTTGGGAGCAGGGGGGTGGGAGGTAGAGTGGGGGAGAAAAGGGGCTGAGGAGAACTTGAGGGAATGGGATGGTCGAGATGGAGGAAGGACAGATATGAGAGCAAAGAAAGAGATATCTTGCTTGAGGGAGCCATTATTGAGTTAGCAAGAACCTGGCTCTAGAAAAATGCCCAAGAACCCACAGAGATGAACTCAGCTGAGACCCTAAGCAATAGAGGAGAGGGTGTCTGAACTGACCTTACCCTGTAGTCAGACTGATGATTATCTTAAATATCACCATAGAACCTACATCCAACAACAGATGGGAACAGAGGCAATGACCCACATCGGAGCACTGGACTGAGCTCTCAAGATCCAATTGAAGAAAGGAAGGAGTGAGAGTATGAACAAGGAATTCAAGACCATGAGGGGGTCATCCACTGAGACAGTTTGCTTGAACTAATGGGAACTCACCAACTCCAACTGGACTGGGAGTGAATGAGCATGCGAACAACCAAGCCCCTCTGAAGGGGGTTGACAGCTGGGGCAGACTGAGGGGTCACTTATAGTGACACTGGGATGTGTCTCTACTGCATATACCGGCTTCATGGGATCCTAGTCTCTTTGGATGTAAACCTTGCTCAACCTAGATGTAGTAGGGAGGGCCTTGAACTTTCCACAGGACAGGGTGCATGGCACTCCCCTAGGGTTGGAGGAGAAGGGAGAGGGTCTGTGGAGGGAGAGGGAGGAACTGGGAGGAGGGGATGGAGTGGGAATTTGGATTCATATTTTTTTAAGTAATAAAAAAAGATGGAAAAAAAAAGAAGACCTCGGTCATTTGCACTTCTTGTTAATATAAATAAAAGGGGGTAAACATTAAAAAAAAACAAAGTAAGAATTTTTGGGGACAAAATAATTGTAATGATTAATTGATTAACAGAATATGCTTTATATCACAATAAAATAATACATAACCATTAAAATGACTATTAAAAAGACTAGCAACAAGAACATTCTTATGAATCATTTGAGCAGAGTATAAATGTGTGTCTAGACTATGGTTAGAACACTATAAAAATGACATATATTGGGGCAGGGTCTAGGAAGAAGCAGTGAGAGTTGAAACAGTTTGATTCACAGAGTATATGAAACAGTGCTTAGACTACAGCGGGTGATGTGATCACACGGAATAGGTACAAAAATTCACATCCCAGGAACACTTCAAGAAATTTGCTTCTAGTCACTCTGGGGGTTAACATGACCTTACATGTTAAAGGAGCATTCCTAGCCATTCTGAGGTGTGTTAAAATTGTTGGGGTTCAGTGACAGTGTTGTGTGAGACTTTCAGATATATTACTGCCTCTCACCAGTGTGTTATTGTGGACTTTCCCACGAATACTACACGTAGGAGGAATCGGGAAGACACTTTTTTTTTTTTTTGCATGCTTTGGATCTAGTTAAAACTGTGAGAGATTTTATTTTATTTATGTTTATCTTTCATTGCCAGTGGCTGTGGACCTTGGTTTGCTAACTTCTCATCAGGGAGAGAGGCAGATTCTTTTTGCTAATTTATTAACAACTAGCATAGTTCTCAACCTTGAGCAGGACAAATAAAATTGTGACAATCACAATCACTTAACTGGGGAGGCTTGGAGTTAAGCCTCCTGTGGCTGAATTTACATTTGTTGATTCCTTATTCCTCACACCTAGTTTTTTGTCCACTCGTGACACAACACCTACCAGACTCTGCTCCATCTTGCTAGCATTCTTCTAGTGGAATTGTCCCTCTTGGGTCACTCACCAGTTAGCCTCCATCTTGGAAGGACCTTAGTAGGGGGAATCACAGCTGTGACATGCTGGGATTTGATCAGTGATCAATACCTACCTAGTTATTGTCTTTAAAACCCTGACTAACACGCCGAAAGTGCCAAGGAAAGTCAGTTATTGTCTGTCCGCATGCTGAGAGGGGTATCCTCTTACTACAGTGTCCCAACACAAACTATCTCTGCATCTTTACTGGGATCTTGTATTAGATTTAAAATAAGCTAATCACAATGGCCTCATAAATTCCCAAATGTCTTTTTCTGGTTCCCACTTTATGCTTCTCTTTATCTAGTCACTGGGATGATGTTCCAGCAAGCCTAATATCATGTTTCCAGCAATTAGAAGCTGTATGCCACATAATTGCATGGATAAGACAAGGAAGTTAATAGTCACTTTTCCAAAAAAAATACTTTGCACTAACTCCAAACTCAGCATTGAGAAGTAAAGTAGCTCCATGTTAGGCATTAGACCAGGCACTGAACTCCACACGACAGGCAGAGTTGAAGCTCGGGGACGATAGACATAACTGAAGTGATAGACAAAATCAGATTTTGTTTATTTGATTCTAATGGCTTTTTCTCTTTTCTTTTTGGTCACTATATTCCAATGCCACTCAACTTGTAGAATTTGTAGGATCTAGTATAAAAGGTAGAAATTAATTAGGAGGAAAACTCTATTGGTGGTGTGATGTCAGGTAAGACAAGCAGTGGTGTGGATGCTGTTTCCTCTTTCTGTTTCTTTTTTCCCCTAGAATTGCTGTCTCCCTGATTTGCCTTTGGTGTGGCTTTAGAGTTTCACAAAGGCCAAAAGTCATGAAAGAAAGGAGACGAAGTTTTCAGAGGAAATACTATAGACAGATTCTTGACACAAAATTAATGTGCAGGGCAAATGGGGAGTTGAACAAAGATGATTAATTGCTCATTAAAATTTACCTTGGCATTAAAGTGTGTCAAGGGCACACATCCTGAAAGGCTATCGGGCAAGACTAAGAGACATGAGGGAAAAAAATTTCTCTGAGGTCATTCGTTTGTTCCATCCTGTGAACTTAATGCATGGGAGCCGTGGTTTAATGAGTGACATGAGGATAAGGAGAACAAGTGAACAACACAGCAAGGACAATTAGGAGGCAGTGTTGATCTGCCCTGTGAAAGCAATAATGAACACACAAGGTCACAGTGTGAGAGAGTTCTCCTCCTAGGACTCTAGTACAAACATCAAAGAGAAACTAAATTGATCAGGAATCCAAAGTTTTCAGTGCCTTTCCCTGTAAACTCCTCACAAAGCCCATTGACAATAACGCCCAAAAATCTTTCTGAGGATCGAGGATGTCCACCAGCCATTGAAAAGAAATACAGGGGACTTCCATGAACCACCAGAAACAGATAAAACTTGATAAAGAGTCATTGCTCTGACTGTATGTTTAGTCTTTGTGGGTGAGAAAGATGGCAAAGAAACAAAAATTATTCTAAAATATAATCTCATGCTTTTTAACTCAGCTTGGAGACTTCGGAGAAAAACAAGCCAAATGGCAATTTTTCTTCTGAAGAGAGGCATGATAGGTACACTCCCTCCATCCTCAGTTCTCTCTTCTTCCATCCTTTCTGTGGACAAATTCAACACAAACAAAATAAGGCAGGTAGTAGGAGGATAATGATAGTGTGCTATATGCATATTTACATTCTCTTCCAGCAAATAGGTAGAAATGTGTGTGCAAAACAATACATGAACAATATTGATGTTAATAATGTTGAATATGGAGGCATTTTGCATACCCTATTTATGAAGAGCCACAGAAAGAGTTTTATGTCTTGATATATGAAACCAAGCTAACTTATTCATAGTTGATTAATCATCAGTCTAATATATCTTACATTAAATTTTTCACATAGCCTGATTTCTGTAGTCTATATCACTCATTTTCCCATTTATATGTTAGATGTCTAACTCCATTGTAATTATATTAGACACAAGGGTTAGAGAGGTATTGTTAAGGTTAAATGGGGACCTAAAAATGGAACACAAGTCTGATAGGGCTGGTGCTCTTAAGGGAGACTAGCAGACAACAGAGGTCTGTCCATCACTGAAGGACAACTGCAGGCCAGGAGAGAGCTCCCCAGGCACCACCAGCATCATAGCCTTGGTCTTCCCAGGATCTAGAATCATGAAAAAGTAATTTTCTCTTGTATAAAGTACCCAGTCTATGGCGTTACACTAAGGAACCCTAGCTGACTCACAGACATGCATTTATAATCATCATGTATATTATATTTGTATTATTTTATTTGTATTAGTTTCATTTTTGTTTGATGCAATTTCTCCTTTCCCAAGTCATCTCTCCTGATTCTCTGGATTTTGGTTCTTTTGTCAGCAGCTTAATTTGGGGATTATTCACTTACAATGTAAAATATCTGATAGCACAGAGCTCATTTGCCTCGAAAAATGTTCACTAACCTGTTTGAGTCCGCTTTCTTTTCTCCCTGGATTATTTTAATGATTTTCAAACGTGTCCATTCATAATTTCAGATATCAAGATTATGATGAAACTCAAAATTATTTAAGGAAGAAATAGTGCCTTATAAAATTAATTCCTTACAAGAACTACCTAACATCTCTTTGACTTAGACGGGATGCCTGACATTATGTAATTATGTAGAGTTCCTACATACTACCTGCTTTTTAAATCTTAGTTGTAAAAAAAACCTTATTCCTTTGTATTGCCAAGGTAGTCATTGTTATGGAGGTGGTATTCTAGAATTCAGTTTATAAAATTACTATAATAATTCAGAACAAAAGTGTGTATTAATAAGCTAGATGATTCAATTAAGTAATGACTCCTCTGAATAGGGGTTAAAACATTAATGCCTAGGAAGTTACATGATGGCATGACTCATCTAGAGAGAAAGACCCTGTGATCTCCTCTTCATGTAGGTGACCAAATTCTTTGTCAGAGTTGCACGTGGGCTGAGCAGCCATTTCTATTGTTGCAGGTAGGAATCTGGTTGTGGTATATACAATATTCATATGCTCATTAAGAAGCCTCAGCAAAACCTGGAATGTAAGCCTCAAAATTGTTCTCAAAATTTATCTTAACGTTCGAGAAGCATAAGGGTGTCCAAGTAAGTCCAGTCAAAGAATTGAGAGGGGGGTTTTGTGCTAAATTCAACATATAAATGTATCAAACAACAGTGTTAAAACACTGTGTCAAGAAACTCATAGAACTAAGAGAGAAACACACAAATCTAGAAGTGAAGTTGGAAAAGTAAATGTCCATTGTCAGAGATGTGGACAGAAAACCAAAGAGGTATATGAGAGAACTGGACAACAATGGCAGCCAGCAGTGAGTGGCTGACATTTAAAGTTTGTACTGTGTTTGGCAAAGTCTAAGTAAAAATTTCAAGTGTCCCTGAATCTTATATTATATGTCATAACTTAGTCCCTGAAGCTTTCCCAAGACTTAAAAGAATTAAAATTGCACAGGGTGTATTCACTGATGATATAAAGGTTAGAATACATACATAAAAATAACAGAGAATTCCCATGCATTTGAAAGTGAAACAATGCATTTCTAAACTAAAATTTGTAAGACAAGCTTAATAGTGAAAAACTCACTGAGCAAAGGACTTAAGGAGACACGTGTGGAAAAGACACACAGGAGGCCGTCAGCTTCCAGAAAGCGTGCTGAGCATCATCACTCACCAGAGAAATGACAATCAAAACCAAAATAATGTACCACTTCCCACCTGCCAGGCTGGTGATTGGCAAACGGGGAGATAGTAAGTATGAGAGAGATGAGGCAATCAGACCCCACAAGGAACACTGAGGGCCTATAAAAGGATACAGCTACTGCACAATTGAAGGGCTGTTCCTTAAATCATTAAAATTAAATGCCATATGATCCATCAATTCTTTTTCAGGAGATACACTTCAAAGACCCAGGACTAGCGATGCAGTATGATTTTGTTCACCCATGTTCTTGGTGGTAGGATTTACAGTCAGTCAAAAAAATGGGAGCCAACTTAAGAATGAAGAAAATGTGGTACGCATTCATAGAATATTACTCTGCTGGGAAAAGAAACGGAATTGGAGTCTTCACAACGTGGATGGTCCAGGAAGATATACTAAATGAAAGCCACTGGCAATGAAAGGACACACATTGGATAATCCCATTTCTATGAGGCACTTAACAGTGGTCAGCGTCATAGACTAGAATGGCGACAGCCAGGGTGTGAATGTAGAAACAGGAAATCAGAGTGCAATGGGCACACTGCTTCAGTTGGATGAGATGAAACACACAGCTCCACAGTCTGAGCTTAAAACAACTAAAGCCTTACATCTTATATTACGTATATTTTATGACAATAAAAACGTGAAGAACATAGTTTAAAATTGCTAACAAGGAATCTACAGTATTAAATATCACCACTGGAAAAGATGAAATGTTAGGCTTCGTGGATAAAGAGGGTGTGTATACAAGCAGGAAACCCTGGTTCAATCCTCAGAATGAGCAGAAAGAGAGAGGGAAAAAGAGGAGAGAGGAAGAAAGAAAAAGAGGAAGATGGGGAAGTAAAGAAAACATTTTAATTTCATAATTTAAGATCAGAAATTGAAAAATAGAAGAGTAATATAAATGCAGATCAAGCAGATGGGAGAAATAGTAAAAAAAAAATATCAGAAATCAGTGACACATTGAAGTGTGATATAAAGTGCGTCAGTGAAGTAAAGTTTTTGTTCTTTGAGGAAGTTAATGTGATTAACCAACTTGTACTCATGACTGGCATAGAAGAAAAGAGAAATCAGCATCTGCGAGAGACAGGCTACAAGCACTGCTACAAGCACTCTAGAACATTGGGCGATTGTCCTGCTGGAGTCATGAAGTCTGATATCATGAAACTTCTTAGCCACCAAGTGGGCTCTGAGGACTTCAACGTTTTGGAGCACAGGATCACGGCTGAAACTGGCTTGGAGAGCTCCAAACTTCCTGGTCATTTGCCACGTGACAATGCATCCTTCTCCTGAGAACAAACAAACTTAATTAACTTGCCATGCAGGCTGTACTACACATCTATCCTTTGCTTCATTCCACTGAGGTAATTCATTTGTCGTAACAAGAAACAGAATGAGAGCACTTAAGTTCCTTTATATATTTTTCATTATGCCAGGAGCATTTTACAAGATTGCTACTTCATAATAGCTCCATTCGAGAAAGAACCAGCCACATCTACTTCCCAGTGTTGTCATTGTGTCCCTGGCTGTACACGAAGGAAGGTCACTTCAGTGAAGAAAAGAATGACAGGGGTTTGCCTGTGTAACTTGACTGCAAATGAACTTTGTTTATTCACCTCCTTGTGAGATAGCCGGTGGCTGAATGATTGACAAGATAACAACTCCAGGCCCAAGGCTTTTGAAACTCAATGTAGAAAGTGTTCACTCTGAATGAGGAACTCTGAATGGAGGATTCAGACTGCTACCTGATTGCTCCTTATAGGCTAGACAATGGGCATCTTAGTGAGGCAGCACTCTGCCTATGGTCTTCCTCTGGTCCTGAGCACCTCACTGATTCCTAAAGAGCACCTCTTCCGTAATTAGGCCCTAAAGAGGGAAGTGGTCTCTACTGATTTGTACCACCATTTCCACTAAAGCACCAGGAGATATCGTCACACATGGTGTTTAATTAAGGACGTAGGAATCTTGAACGTCTACAATTACACAGGGCAGCGTTTTTCAAACGTTGGGTAATTTAAAATTATCAAAGCAAAGTATCTTCTCAATCTTCATCCACATTTGAAATGATATAAATGAAACAATGTTTTTAAATAATAAGAATCATTTTTATTCAAGGTGAAGAAATGAAGTTATTTCTTTAAACCTTTCAGCAAAGTGACCTAGGTTAGTGAATTGAGAGTTGGTCCTGACAACCCACGTCTAAGGCAGTGAAGTATCTTTGTGTGTATATTTACTATTGTGTATGTGCATGATATGTGAGGGTGTGCATGCACCATGAAGCCTATGTGGTCACAGGACAACTTGGAGGAGTCAGTTTTCTCCTTCCACCTTTATGCGATCTCTGGGTCTTGAACTCGTGTTGCTATGTTTGCACAGCAAGTACCTTATCTGCGGAGCCAGGGCCTGCTTGCTGGCCCTGTATTCCTTTTTATTTGTTTGGTTGCTTGTTTTATTTTCAGCTTTATTAAGGCTTAGTTCACAAATTAAAAACCATGTAGAGGCCTGTCCCTTTCTCAGTGGAGATGGAGGGAGAGTGGATAGGGAGGTGGATAAGTGGGAAAGGGGAGGAGACGGGAGGAAAATAGGAAAGGAAAAATGGTTGGCATGTAAAATAAATTTTAAAATGTTATTTAAATAAAAAAGAAAACGAAAACAGCAAAAATTAAAAACCGTGTATTTTTGTACTATATAAGCTAATGTCCTGATTTATGTGTACGACTAAGTCAAGTTCATTTAACATATCCACCATCTCATAAGCTTATTTTCACTCATGTAGATGATATTTAAGATATATTACTAGCAGTTTTCAACCACATATTACATTAGTAACTATAGTCACAGTCTGTACAAGAAATCTCTAGGACTGACTCCTATTTAACTGAAACTTTATGCCCTTTGACGAGCCGCTTCCCATTTCTCACTCCCATGTCAGTCTCTGGTACCCACTGTTTCTCTGTCCGTGGTTTCAACTTTGTAAGATACCAAATATGAAACCACACTGTACTCTTCATATTTGACTTAACATAATAACTAAGAGTGAGTCATAGTGTGTGTGCATGCAAGCACACATCTCTGTGTGTGTCTTTTGTGTATACATTATATAATATATATATCCCATTATCCATTTATCTACCAGTTGGCACTTAGGTTAATTCTACATCCCCAAGTCTGAAGCAGTAAAAGCAAAATTAGACAGATAGGATTGCATTAAAAATTTCTGTATAAAGGAAAACCAACAGGATGCAGAGAGAAAACCCATAGAACAGTGAGAGTATTTTCAAATCATGCACCTTGATACACGATTAAGGTCTACAGTATTTAAGGAATTCAACTCAATGGTAAGCAAATAAATAGCTCGACTAAAGTAGAGGTAAATTGTCGGTGGTTACTATACCCACTTCCTGTCCCACAGAACACCAGAAGGTATCCTTCAGAGTTAAGTCACTTAGGACCGACTGACCAATCTCTTTCTACTCTTCCCTCAGCCTATCACTACTTCCCTGTTAAATTCAATTGAGATTAGTCATTACTAATCTCTGCATGTGGACCACTTTGTGTTTGTCCATAGTCTGTCTGGACCTGGGTTCTTGTGCTTCACATAAGGTCTATTGTGTATCTAAAATAGCTAGAGAAAATTGTTTGTGTACTCGTCATAAAAAATGATAAAAATTAAAATGACAGATATACTAACTAGCCTAAATCTGTCATTATTCAGTAGACACATGAAATAAAATTTTACATTTTACTTCATACATTCTCAGAGTTATGTGGGCACAGGGGTCAATGGGTAAGAGTACTAACTTCATAAGCTTGAGGACCTGAGTTAAAATCTCTAGCACCCACAGAAAAGCTGGGTGTGGTCACACATGTACCTTCAACTCCAGCACTGTGTGGTGTGGAAACAAAGACACAGGGTCCACTGGCCCCCAACCTAGCTCCAGAGTAAGGTAGAGAGTGATGCATGTGTAAGAGTATGTATACCTGTACATGCATATGTGTGGCAATTACACACACACACACACACACACACACACACACACACACACACAGACACACCACTCACTACATGCACACCACACACACACTCATATATATATACATGAACAAAAATCAATTTTAAAAAATAATAAATAAAGAAGTGGGCATAGTAAATGACATGACATCTCTCAAATCAAGACATATAGATAGCTAAACGGTATGTGAAGAAAGTTCACCATCACTAATCATTGGATAAATGCAAACCTCAACCAGAATGAGTTATCCCTGTTACCAATAAGACAAAAGATAAGAAGTTAAGGTAAAAAGCTGCAGAAAAGAGATCCTTGTATACGGTTGGTGATAGTATAAACCATGACAATTATGGTGCAAAACAATTTTGAGGTTTCTTAAGGACTAAAACTAGAGCTACCATATAAATCAGAAATTCCACTACTGAGTGCACTTATCTCAGAGGGAAATTAAAACAATAAATCAAAAAGACATCATCTGTGTTCACCGTGTAGCCCTTCACCACAGGCAGGACATGGGATCGTGATTAGTGCCTATCAACAGATGGGTGGATAAAAGGTGATAGATGCACTTGCACATATCTGCTCATACAAAGAATATTATTCAGTCATTTAAAGAAGGAAGCCTTGTCATTTGTGATGTGAATAATGGTCAATAACATTACATTCAGTGATGTAAGCCTGGCATGTATCACAAATACCACGTGGTCTTATTCACATGTGGAACTCACCAAGGCAGGACTAGAATGGTGGTTCCAAGAGGCTGAGGCAGTGGACGGCGGGGGGCGGGGGGGAGTCAGAGCTGGTCAAAATTTCAGTTGAATGGGGGAACATGATGAGTACACCGTGTTCTTGCAGGAGCTAAGAAAGACATGTAGTGTGTTCACTCATACAGCAGCTGAAGCAATTCACCCTCCCTAGCTGGATGGCCTATCCCATAATGGAAACCACCTGTAAGAAATCATATTGTAGATCAGAAGGGAATCAAATTTTATGATAGTTTTAAAAAAATAACACCAACAAAAGAAAACAGTTTCTCATTTGAAAAGTCTCTGTCCTTAACTGTGCCTTCCAGTCCGCACCTTGAGGAGTCTTTCTCTCCATTCCTGGATGAAATCCCAGACACTTCTGCCTTTTGTGTAGTAACAAATAGCTTTGTTTGTTTCCTAGGGTTAAAACAACAAGGCTGTGATGAAAACTTCCGGGTTCCACCTGCTTCAAGGCCTCCTCCCTTCTCAGCCTCACTGGTCTTTGGGGGCAGGGGCCATCCCACAATCCCATGACTTTGCTCACTGCTTTTCTGTGTTCTCCTAATGTCGGGATGGGGAAAATAGAGAGAGGTAAGAGAAAGGAAAGGTTTCCTACATGATACAGACATAACCTGGCAGCGATGCCCTGAGTGTGGCAGGTGTTCAAATGCCCTTACATCACAGGCAAAGTGCTTTGATAGCTTCTTGGAGGCTTACCAGGAACTTCTTATTCCCAGATCCATCATGGGAAGGAGCCGTCCTTGTCTTCTCTACTCTGCCTGGGTTCTGGAAGGTGTCCTGGGACTCTGCAGAAATCACTCACTGCTTCTAATTGGGAATCAGTACTCTCAGCTCAGCTTAAAACACTGAAGGTTCTCAGTGGTCTACTGAGTCTATAGCCGTTCTCACCTTTGTCCTCAGATTGGAGGTTCAGGCCATCCTGCAAGCAGTAATGCTTGTTAACAGTGGGAATCAGCTGTCTGCAGACAGTACGAGTGGTTTGCTGCCTTCGTCCAAATACTTACCTACTGCCTGAAATCGAGTAGGTAAGTATTTTCAATTCTAGATGGTGTTTTTTTTTTCAGACCTATTTGACTGTTCTCCCCCATAACCTTTCTCAGCCTAGTTTCATCAATAAGATAGGTCATGGTTTATTCTTCGATTGTACTATTAATTTCTCACAATCTTCAGAGTAGTTGAGTAGGGAAAAGTTCCTCCTTAGTGGATTGGTTGAAGAAGCTTAGTGGTGTAAAGGCCTCTGTCCTTAGAACCATGTATCTGTGGTGGGAAATACAAATGAAATAAGAGGGAGTAGCACGTGACCACTGCCTTCCTTCTTCTCATCTAACTAGAGGTCATGGCAGGGGAACCACACACAGGTCAGTGTGTAGTAACAATAACTCATGTTTTGATTGATAATTATCTACATGTCAGACTTACACATAGGATTTCATCCTTATACGGAACTCTGGGTTAGGAACTATTATTATATATATTAGGAACCATCTCTACTTTCAGACTGCAGCTCAGAGTTCAAGTAACTGTCCCAAGTTAGGAGCCAGACATGGGACTGCAACCCAGGCCTGTGTTTTGGTCTCACTTTGACTATTAGACCCGGGCGTGTTCATTTTCCATTTCAGAGTAGCATATTGAAAAAGATGTCAAGGATATTGCAAACTAAGGTTTTCTTCACATGCCACTGTCATTTCTTGGCAACGAGAGAATGTTCTTGGGATCAAAGATGAATGCTAAGGCTCATCTCTAGCATTCTCCACTTGTATCTACTGACCACCTGGGTGTGCTGAACAGAATCTAGTGGATTTTCAGTATATACTAAAATATACACAAGCCAGAAATGGACTCTGAAAACTCATCACACTTGAGATTTCAAAAGCTTTATTTTACTCTAATTTGTAATATATTTAAGTACATATAACCTCGTAGATTTTGACCAATCCTGGCATTCAGTTTCTGTTTGAAAGGAGATTTTTTTACATGCATTTATTGCTTTAATGATTGCGGTGATGTCATAGTGTAGATTATCAGCAGTGGTACTATAACTTTAGGTTATAAGAAACCTAAAGCTCAGCGTTATCAAATGGCTTGCCAAGTCACACAGGTAGCAGCTGGATGGATTCGTCTCTGATTGTAAATCCTGTGCTCTTTCTAGTCTCCCTCCGTGCCCCAGACACTGCCAGCAATCACTCTGGCTTTTCCTTGGCGAGTTCCTCCAGAATGATAAATACCTTCAAAAAGTTGCCAACGTGACTGAAAAGCTGGTTATTGGCTGGCTGGAAGCAAAACATATATCAGTTGCTGGGATGAAGCACAAACTGTGTTCATTGAAGCATTGTTCCTAAACATGTAAAGCTGGTATGGCAGGCAATTTTTTTGAAATATTAAATTGTGTTTTGCTTTTCTAGCTATATATATAATGAGTTGAAGTTATGTTTTATTCGTTGTGGTTTTCTTCTCCTCACCTAAAAAAAAAAAAAAGCGACAGAACTGTGAATTCTCTTCCCCAGAGTGCAATTGCTGAGTCAAGGGGAAATTACTGGAAGAAAATCACATTTTGTAATCTTTGGGGGGGCTTAAATTCATGAAAGAAATGACAAGAAGGAAGGGAGAGAAATTAATATCTTTTAGATTAAGGAGAAATAAATAAAAGCAGTGAAAAAGTTGGGGTATACCCCAAGATTTAAAGGGCTGCAATCCAGTAGGATCGCGTATTTAAAACAGGGGACACAGGCTCTGTTGGAATACTCAGAAGGAGATGGTGGTGGTTTGGGGCTCTAGTCACACTGGCTGCCAATCAGCTGAGGGATATGTTTTTTTTTTTCTTTTAAATGAGGGTAGAAAACATGGAAAAGCAGCGTGTCTTGCTTACCATCTACAGTTCTTGGCACTGAGTGCCAATCTCAATGTGTTCGCAGCTCTCCTTCACTCTTCCCGCAGTGAGCAGTGGGCCCTAACAGCCCCTCCTGTGGCTCTTCTAGCAGCTGCAACCAGAGCTCCCCAGGAAAGCCTGGCTGCAGGCCGTTCTTAGGGCCAGTGGTGCTTGATGTTAACGGCTTTTAGTGCGACTGGTTCAGCCAGCTATAGAAAACCACAAACAGGCAAAAATCAAACCCACTAAAGGAGGCTTCATTAAGAATTCCTGCAGAGTAACGGGAAAGGACATAGGATGGAAACTTAGCCAGGCTGAGGCGATGGGATAAGAGCAGTACCATTTACGTGAAACCAAAAGGCAGGCCGACGTATACACACAGTCCAGGCTAATAGCAGACTTCTGTAGTCATTTCCATCTGCTCCGGCTTTCAGGGCTAGCCTGCTCTGGCTGCCGTGCTTGTGGGGGTGGGGATGTTACCAAACCATGGGAGTGAAGCTATCAAGACGGGGGTGGGGGAGTGGGGAGGAGAGGGGCCTTCTGGAGAGACTGAAAAGTAGAGTCACCTGTGACAGTGAGCATCCTGAGATGTCCAACCTGAGAAGCTTCAAGGAATCTGATAGGGCTGCCCTGAAGAAGCCTTCCGGAGCGGAAGTGAAGGCATCACGGTGGTGGCCTGTCAAGACGACCAAATCCCAAGGACGTGGCAACTTTGGCTGGCAAAGATGGAAAGGCGGTAAGGTGGCTGGCTCAGCAAGGAGGATGCTTCCCCTACACATAGGTCTGGCAACCTGAGTTTGACCCCGGGATCCCATCTAAAGGTGGAAGGGGAAGACCGACTCCACAAAGTTGTTCTCTGACCTTTGTACGTGCTCTGCGACATGCGCACCCTCGCACGCATCCTGTGGCCACGCTCAGCAACAATATATAAATAAATATGCTAAATAAAGATGAAAGGGCAGAGGGAGGAGGCAGGCTAGACTGTATTTATTAGGAAGGTGTGCAGCTCTCCTATTCTGTCCCACCCTGTATGACAGAGAGCACAGCCATGAAAGACAAATGCATCACCCAGGGAAGGTGGAGTGCATCTTCTATGTGACCACAGGCAGCTGGAGAGAAGAAGAAAGCTTTGTCCCCTCAAACCAGCACTAAACAAAAAACAAAAGCTTCCAACAGTTCATGAAGACTTCAGATAAGCTCTTGGTGTATCTGTGAAGCACAAATATACCAACAAACTACCCACGTGAACATCCAGATCTTAAGATACCAGCTAGACTTAAGACTGGGCCCAAGAGCAGCTATATCCTCAGGGACAGAACTTCTACCTTGGGAATTACTCATCCACGTTAAGGACTTGAGTGTTCTTTGTTCTCTAGGGCTGAGGAAACAGCATCAAAACTGGAGAAGGTTTTTACGGCCCCTCAAAGGTCTCCCAAGTGTTGTATAGGGAGAAAATGTTAAACTTGCTATTTATATTCATTTTTGTCTAATATACTAAAAATTACCAGTTAATAATATATATAATTGGCAGTGATTTCCTCACTAGGTCCATGTGTCATGCAAGGTGTAAGTGTGTCCTGAAGGTAGAATATAAATTTCAGGACTCAGAGGCGTTGAAACCTGTGCATTCACACACCCACTTAAATTCACTGCATTGTAAGGCAGAGACAGGTGGATCTCTGAGTTCGAGGTCAGCCTGGTCTACAGAGCAAGTTCCCAGACAGCCAGAGCTACACAAAGAAACTCTATTTTGGAAGAAAAAAAAAGAATAAAGTGGTTATAATTTAGCCCTGCATTTTGTAATGACATGGGTATGACCGTGCAAATCAATGTTGGGTTTTGTTCTTAGTTCTGTTTGTGCAACACAATTTCCCTTGTTACCCTTTGACAAAAGAATCGAAGAAGACATTTTTCTTAAACTAAAGGAGGACAGCGTTCCAGACGTGCTGACCTTTTCTGTGATGACAAGCAGACATCAATAAATAGCATGCCACCTAGCCAATCCTCAAAAGAGATAAAGACAGACGTCCCCCGCCAAGGCAAAGGTGACAGCCTAGCAGCACACAAGAGTGCACACATTTGTTTTGCTGCAGCCAATCCAGGGAAAAGGGTTGAGAGTGGGGGGGGGGGTTGTATAGCTGTTGTCACAAACAGTATTGTCGTTTCTTATATTTTAACTTTACACATGCTTCATTTTTAAAAGGTTGAGGCAGCGTCCTCTACCCTTTTTTAAATTTTTCCATTTAATGAAAGGGTTGGGATAAGATATCCCCTTGACTCATTCCCTTGTAGCTCCCCAGTGTATACATATATTAAAACATTGCTATCTTCAACATGAGCACATCTATTGTTTGTCAATTAAAAGAATGAAAAAACTTTAAGTAAGCATTAAAAATCTGATTTGACACCAGAGATGAGGGGACTTAAGAAATTTGAAGAACACAAACAAGCAAGACGTGTTGTCAGTGAGACTAGAAAGCGCAGTTCCTGTGCAGCTCCTCCGCTGGATCCCTGGAACTCTGAGAAATGGTTTCTGAGTGTGGCAGCCATCAAACATGCATATCAAAATGAAATAAACACAACTATGCAGCTTCTGTCACATAGATCTTGTAGGTGATACTGGCAAGTGAGCCCAAGGCTTCCCACAAGCTAAGGACGTGATCCTACTATCCAGATACATCTTCAGCCCTTTTCACAGGTTTGGTTTGAAACAGACTCTTCCTAGGTCACAGAGACTGTCTCACGCTCATTATATATCCCAGTCTGGGACAGCCTTGTGTTTGTGCTTGCCCTGTTTCTGCCTCCCGAGTAGCTGGGATAATAACCTTTCACTCCAAGGTCTGACCGAACTTTTGCTTAAATATTGAAGCATATTCAAAAAAATCACAATGTTAAAATACTATAAATAATTGTAATGAGACATTTAATACAGTTTTCTTGGTTAAGAAGCATAATTTAAAGTTGGGCATGATGGAACATGCTTGTGGTCCCAGCACTCATACATAGGCATGAAGACTGCAAGTTTTTAAGGTGAACCTGGGGTACTTAGTGAGTTCCAGGGCAACCTTGGCTAAACACAAGACCTTGTATCAGAAAATAGGATGATAATAAAAATTTGAGAAATTCAATTTAGATGTTTAAATATTCATAATTTATGTTGATTATAGTCTTTGTGAAACATCTATATTTTCAAGTGGCTGTATGTCTCATACCTTACATATATATGCAAGTTTTTAAATGTTCTGCCTAGCTCTATTATCTATTTTCCACATATGAATGAATTACAAAGAGACCACGACTCGACCACAACTGTTTATGGCCTTTGAGCTAGAACTTGAATGAGAAATCTTGATGTTTGTTTATTTCTAGAGCCACAAGTTTAACTCTGCACAATAAATGTTTGACATGTAATATAGATAAATGTTTAAATTTTCATAAAGTAGACTCATCCAAGAGGTCTTTCAAAATATTAATCCAATCATATATACACAGAGGAGTGAAATAAAATCGCAAAATATCTATGTTTTTGTAGAAAGATTTTGCTGGCTATGGCAAGACACCCATCAGTTCCACTACTAACCCCTAGATGGCAATAGCTCTTCATCTCACCATCATGCTAACGCGCCATCCTTCCCTAGTGGTCTTTGAGGTGGCTCCTAGAATAATTGTTATCTCTGCAGATATTTGCCAAGAAAAGACGTATTGGCTTTAGGAATTCTGAGATTGATATTGCTAATGAGAACGCATTTCTATGCCTGGTTCTTGCTGCATACATCTATGACTTTCGCAGCCGTTACTCTCCAATTTGATTAGCTTGGAGCTGTGAATCATTATAGCAAAATCAATAGAAAATTCATTTTAAGCTGTGAATTCATAAAGGTCTGAGTATGGAAAGTTTAAGATAATTGCATTGTTTTAATGCAACGTTCTGATGCTCTCTTTCCTGCCTCCCCTTCAGACCACAGCTTTGGACCATCAGCCCAGCAACCATGTTGGAGGCAGAAGTGAAGGTTGTATCCTTGCTCCTCTGCCTGGCTGTGGCTGTGTGTTCATTAACCACCCACCTGACCGTGGCTGAGTGCCACCTACGTTCTTCCCATGAAGCAGACACACGAATAGAACTGGCAAAGTGCATTTGAGTTTGGATTTAAAAAAAAAAAGAAGAAGACAATCGAAAATAATATAGCATGGAACTCTCTTCAGCTCAGTACCTTGGGGAAAATGATACCATGTAATTTTCTCTTGATTCGGGAAGAAAATGGGAATGAATGTTCTCATGGGCTGCTTTATTTGAATTCATTCCTGTAGCCATAGGAGGCAAGTAGGAAGGAAGCGTGCACACAGTCTGGGAGCTGGTGTGAACACTGACCAGCTGTGTCTGAAGTCCTCACAAATGAGGCCTGGAGTTCTTTATTTTCATTTCTGTTGTCAGGTATCAGATCTGGAGGACTCAGAAATCGGAGAAAGAAATAGGATAGATCAAGTTCTAAGAAAACCACTTGGTTTTTGAAACATCTTTTTCTTTGAAAAAGATTATTTAAAATTACACAAGGCTATTTTCACAAAATATATAATATACTTTGAGCATATTTCCCACACTCCATTATCCTCTTTGGTAAACATACATCTCCAGAATGCAAAAATTTTTAGCATCTTTCTTTGCAATGATGACTTTAGCTGCCCCTTGTCACCGTCTTCCTGTCATTTAGAGAGGATTTGAGATGCAATATTGAGACACACACACACGGGGCAGGGGAGGTTGGGAGAGAGAGACAAAGACAAATACAGAGAGACAAATACAGAGAGAAGAGAGGCAAAACTAAAATACAGACACCTCGAGTATGTATTTATAAAAATTAAGTAAATCTTGACAAGTAAACAATTGTCAAGAGTATTTTCTACACTTACTGTTCAGTAGACACTGTGTGGAGCAGTGGGTGGGTGGTGGTGAGTGGGGCCTACATCATGGGTGGGGAAGGCCAAATCTGGCTGGCTGGTATTATTTATAGCACAGGTTTTTCTGCCTTAAGGAGCACAGGGCTTTTGCTTTCTGTAGAATTTCTATCTAATTGGGGATGGAAGGAAGGAGACTGTCTGTCTTAGCTAGGGTTACTATTGCTGTGATGAAACACCATGACCAAAGTCACTTGGGAGGAAAGGGTTTAATTGGATCACACTTTCACATCACAGGCCATCATTGAAGAAAGTCAGGATAGAAACTCAAACAGGGCAAAAGCCTGGAGTCAGGAGTTGATGCAGAGACCATGAAGGGGGCCTGCTCCTCGGGGCTTACTCAGCCTGCTTTCTTATAATACCAAGGACCACCAGCCCAGGGACAGTCCCATCCACACTTGCCTGGGCCCTTTCCCATCCATCACTAATGAAGAAAATGTCCTTCAGGTGGGCTCATCTGCGGCCCCATGTTAAGGAGGCATTTCCTCAATTGACATCATCTCCTCTTCAATAGCTCTGTATTGTCTCAACCTGACAGAAAGCTAGCTAGCACACTGTCACTGGATGATTAAATGTAGGAGAGTTTTCAGTATGCTCAGAGTTTTCCCTGCAGTTTTCTCAGCAGCCCAGAAGGGGAGCGGAGTTATGAGTCAAGCACATGATGGCTGATCAGCTGGAGTATTGGAAGCTTGCACATGAACAGTACAAAGAAGGGTTTTAAAGGAAAGAATCCGTAGACATGAAGAACTAGCAGGCTAAAGTTAGTGTTTTAACAGCCCTAAATGATGTTGAACTGAAAGGAGATGGGGAGGCCCCGATAGGTCCAAAGAGACAAACCGACTGAGCGTGAGTGACCAACACTGCCACTCCTCCAGCCTCAGGCAAAGGAGGAGTCCTTTCTTCACAGAAATATTAGGGATGGGGTTGGTTGTCTCTAGCTCTGGGGAGAGGAGAAATTCTCCAAGGCACCAGGTAGGGAGGATGATCCACCTCAAGCACTGCCGGGGTTTTGTGTTTTCCGTCTTCCTTGGCATCCTTCAAGACTACATTGGGTCTGTGCTGGGCTTGTTTGCTTACTGTCACACTGTGTATTGGTGCCTAGTCTGCTTGAGGAGTTACTCATGGGACTGTCATTTGAGTCCTAAGATTTACCACAACATGTTGACCAGATCAATGGATTCCCTGTAGTGGACAAGAGGCTGGAATGTTGGGTTGGGAGGATGGGGGTGGATGAGAGTCTAGTGTGTTGGCCTTACTAATTTTGAGATGGGTGCCTACAGCTAGAAAGATTACTATAAGTTTGGGGCTTGTAAACTTCTACAAATCTTAAATATTGGTGTTAGAGTATCACTGAAGCTCATTAGTAAAAAACTTCTTCTGGTTAAGAGGGTAGAATTTCTTGACTGGGTAGAGAACTAACATCCAAGTTGGGTTGTCACCCACCTAGCAAAATTCCTAGTGAAGTAGGCTCACTTTAAGCCATGATGAAGAGATGGGCAGAATTAATTTCCTTTAATAAGATACCATGCTTTTCCTTCCCAGAATGCCACTCCTAACACACACACACACACACACACACACACACACACACACACACACACACACACACACACACACACACACACACTTGTTCCTACAAGCTGAGCAGCCACAGTGTTCAGCTGAATCTGCCCACCTTCTCAGTCCTGACTCAAAAGGTTCAACACTTCTCTCTGTCTGTTTTCTGGCTCTCTCTTTTGGAAGGTGGCCAGAGCCCAAAACCTGCTTTCTCTAATACTTTGAGCTTCCTTACTCTTTCTCTAAAGTCTCCCTCCCTGCCATGTGGCTGCTTGTCTACGATGCATCTGGCCACATGCCAGCTTAAACGGCCTTTCTCCCTCCATGTCCTCCATTCTCCTCCTCCAGGCTACTGATGGTATTTACAGCTTGCCTGCCCTGAGAACTTTTTTTTCTTTTAAAAATGAACAGTGCAAGAGAACTGGCCCTTGAGCTTCCATCTGGGCTCATTGGCTTTGCTATTGTTGTTTGTTTGTTTTATTAATGAAACTAAGAACTCTAAGAGTGGGGTCCAGTGTCTCCTGGGGACAAGAATAGGCAATGATAGTTGATACAAAATGGCTGTATCTGTGACTAAGGATAGAGCTGGTATTGCCAATGCCAGGGAAGTGTACAAACAAACAAACAAACAAAAACCACAACAGCAATAACAAAAAAAAAACCCATAGCTGAGCATTTGCAAAACAGAAAAAAATTAACATGTGATGAAGTATGGTGTTTTGCAAGGCGAAGATTCAAAAAAGCAGAAAGTGAGCTGAGCTCTGGTTGCTGGGTTTCTGTGATTGTGCTGGATTAAGCTTTGTTAAGAATAGACCACGAGTACCTCTTTCAAATGTCTCTGTTCTTAGATGAGGACAAGCAATGGATTTATATTTTAGAAGTCCCTCACTTGTTCAAATTTTAAAAGTGTCATCGGATGAGGAAAAACTATTGCTGTTTTGGAGACTGTTGTAGGCAGACACCTTGACAGACATGAGGGTCAAAGCATTCCCCAGGGGATAATAGAGCCATTGAGCTCAACCATTTGGACCTGAACTGTTGGCAGTGGCTTCTCAGACCTTACTTAGTTCCCAGCTCTTCTAGTGGGGGTGGAAATGGCTAATTTCTATTTTAAACCCCTAGTATGCAGATGGCACTGAGTAGATTTTATTCTTCTAACTGAATATGGACTGATAAAGATGCTTTATCTCTGCAAGCTGACACACATCTGAAATAATAGAGGGTAAGAGATGCAAATGAATCGGGCTGGCATCCCTTCCACAAACATATGGCCAGAGTTCAGGAGCTCAACTCTAAAGTAGAATTATTGAATTCGATGCTGACATAGAGGAGTTTTCAAAGCCCTTTTGGCGGTGTTAGTTTTAACTGTTAGCAATGACCCGCTGAGACTCCTGTGCCCACTTATGGCTATGGTTTAGAATAACAAAAGATGTTTTTTACGTAGGTGCTGCTATCCATTGTGAAGCAAGTTGAGAGTCTGAGGATGTATAATGGAGTGATGCAGTTATAAGCATGGGTGCAGGTAATGGGTCATGAGTCTGAGGATGTATAATGGAGTGATGCAGTTATAAGCATGGGTGCAGGTAATGGGTCATGAAACAAGAGAAAGCAGCCAGAATCAAGGTAGTAGACAGGGAATTCGTGGTTTTCTCAACTGTGATAAAACATGCATACAGTAAAATTTACTGCCTCGACCCCTTTAAGTGTGCGTTTTAGCAATGCACACCTCAACACTCACGATGCTGTGCAACCAACCTCCAGATCAGTTCATTTTGTAAAAAAGAAGGAATGTAGCTGTTAAACAACCTATTTCCACATTCTGCCCTCCAGCTGCTGGAAAACCACTTCCTTCTGTCCTCAGGACCACTCTAAAGGACTCATACAGCACTGTGCTCAGTTACTCTAAATTATTCTCATAATGCTGATGCTGACTCCATTTAATCCATGCAGCCTTGGGTTTTGTTTGTGGCTTTTTTATCTGATGGTCATGTTCTCATGGTTCCTGGGATGGGAGGTCCTGAAGAAAGCCTAAAAGAGTAAGTAGGACTTAGAGACGCAGAGAACTCAGAATTGCAGGATTTATCATGGAACTCTTCTAGGAAGAACACTGAGTTTGTCTTAAATGCCAGACACATGCAATATTAAAGACATTTTGTCATAGTCACAGAAGAACGAAAATGGCATGTTATACAGAAAATTTAATGAAAATTGCTAAGGGAATTAAAACCTCAAGAACCCCCTTTCAGTCATGGATATCAAGCAGGCATAAGTGAAATAAATACACAAACAGCTTGAATAATACAGCTAATGTTTATCTACATATCTCCTGATATCAGCCCTATAATAGGTTTTTAAAGATTTTTTTTAGTTATTTAATAAATAGTGGTAGACAAGGAAAATGTATACATTAAAAAAAAACAAAGAAAAAAACAAAGCAAACAAACTATTCGGCTCTCACATCAGGACAAGATCAGTGTGTCATTTCTTCTTCAAATTATCCAAGGAGAAAGCACTGTGGAAAGAAAACGGCCCAGGGAGAGGCCAGATCGCTGATGAGCCTGGAGTCCTTCTGTCAGGTTCTTTTCTTAATCTGCTAACCTATGAACTGGGAGGACAGATATCCAAGGCCTCCTTCAGACATTCTATACTATGAATGGGATATTCAATCCAGTATAATAATAACATACTAAGAACATGAACGTTTAATATTCGTTTGCCAAGTGACATTTTCTGTGCATGCCCTGCACTGCTCACTGGGAACGGAGTTCCAAAGAATGGGGACTAGCTAACTGCACTTGGAGTGTTCCAGCAAGGCTTTGTGAGAGAAGACATTTACAAAATGGGTTTTGAGAAAAATGCATAACATATTCAGAGAACAGAAAAACATATCCATCATTTTCTTTCCAGTGAGTGATTTGTGGTCCTCAGAACACACTGCACTGTTCCCTTTCATGTTACTTGCTCCTTTGATGGTTTTTGAGCTGGAGAAACAAAACAAGTTATTGTATCTGAAAAATCACCCCACTGGGCCGAAACGTATAAAATAAAGTGTGTGGTGTTATGAAGGAAGATAGGAGAAGCAAGAAAACAGGGAATCTCAGGGAAATGGAAAAGTTTGAGAAATCAATTGGAGTTAAAAGATCAGTCGACAGTGGAGTCCAGTGGCAGTTTCTCTGAAGCTAGACAAACTATTGATAGCTCATTCCATGCTGTTTCTGAAGGGTCCTTGCAGACTTAGCCAGAGAAGAGAAGGTGGCACGGAATACCTAACTTCTAATAAAGATCGGTTTCATATAGTTGCAAAAGGAATATGATTGCTATTTCAATGGGAAGTAGGAAGGACATCGTTGGATAAGTAGGTAGGATATTTTTTTATACTAACCAGAAAGGTAAACCTATATGATATCTTTAAAGTTAGTATTGGAAAGTGTTTGGGCTTGTTTGGCATGAATTTTAATCTAGACAAATAAAGATGTAATCCTCAACTCTGTAATGTAACAGCTTAGGGACTTATTTTTCTGAGTACTGGAGGCCTAAACTCTAAGACACACCACTAATAATATTCTGCTGCAACAGGGAGTTTTTCTTTACCAAATGAGGTAATGATGAAATGCTTGACACAGGGCTCATGTGGAGCAGGGGCTCTGTGAACTTCTCTCTGTTTAATGCAGTGCTTAGCCTAGACCAGCCTGACTATGTTAGGGCATAGTCAAGAGATGGGAACCCCTTTGTCATTTGCAGAAAGGAAGTTCAATAAAAAGAACATTAAGAATAGTGGCAGTGTGTGTGTGTGTGTGTGTGTGTGAGAGAGAGAGAGAGAGAGAGAGAGAGAGAGAGAGAGAGAGAGAGAGAGAGAAACAGAGTGTAAATATTAGAAAAGGAACTTAAAAATGTGGAGGTGGAGATGCTGCAAAGGGCATCTTAGGGATGCTGCAGAGCCTTCCCACCTCACACCCGTGACTGACACCAGATCTCATTGCAAAAAGAGTAGCTATGACTTCCTGGATGGCACTTTGTCCTGCACCCTGGGAAGAAGCTGACTGAAGTCTGAACTTCACAGAGAAGGGATCTTGCCTGAGGCACTCCTCTGCAAGCCACAAAGAGATGAAAAAGACAGGTACTGCTTGTCAATGAGGTTAGCCACTGTGCAAGGGATCTGGGTGTCTAAACTGTGACAGAAATTGGTGCTTGGGATGCCATCTTGCTAGAGCCGGCATGCGCTGGGGAACCTGCCCGTACTGCAAAAGCCGGGATTGGAGAAGCAGTGTGTGTTAAGTTGGGACCATAGGCCCCAGCCCCTCGCATCTATCCCAGCCCCCAGGCCTGAGAGTTATATTGGTCTGGACTCCAAATCCCAGCAGGTCTGGACCACTCCCAAGAGTATTTAAATGAATACCCAAAAGGGAAACACTTGGTCTATTTTCCTTTCTCCCGGTGGTCTCATTCAAGGCCCCTCGGGGCCACCTGAGAGTGCAGAACTCCCATTAAACCTGGATATCTCTTAATTTGGCTTGTTTTGATTTGGCTTGATTGGGATTTTGCATTGGTGGAGAGCTCGTGTTAGGAAATATTCCTAACACAGTGTGTACTGCAGGAACTACACACCAAAAAAAAAAAAAAAAAAAAAAAAAACAAAAAACCAAAAAAACAAAAAACCACACACTTCGCTGGAAACCACCCAATGGGGCCAGAAAGACCATCTCTTTCATTCTCTCTTGTCTATATGGAACTATCTTACTAAAGGGAAGAATGGCCTGAAATAGTTAAGGCCCTTGCTCCGTGTCACAGATCAAGCAGATCAAACAATGAAGAGCACATCTGGATCTGAGGGGAAATATCGTGATCCCTGGTACACAGGCTAACTTAGTTTCCCCACGAACTGCATCAGTGTGGAGTCAGACGCTAGTTTACACAGAGACCCAAAGCTGCAAATGGCCAACTAGGTGCTGGCAGTCTGGCTACTGGGCAGAACCATGGAGGCCTGCTGACTGTCAAGATAGTTAAACAATTTTGGTTTGGTTCTCTCCGTCTGCACCCAAGCTCCCCCATCTTCCAATGAAGAAGAAATTGCTAAACATATGAATTGATTTCAGAACCCCAGATCTGCCGCATTTGCCACTCAAAGCAGAAACTGTTAATCCTGAGATTCCCTAGAGAAAAAACAGTTCCACAATTTTGAGATAAATTTGGAGCAAGCTTTAATGAAATACTGACCAGGAAGTACTCTGGTCAAATCCACTCTCTGGAACCCCATAGAATGGCAACTGGTAGGGGTTTTTTAAGGACTAAATTATGCAGTCACCATATTTCCCATGTGGCTTTGTTATTTTGCAAGAACTACAACTCCCAGCATTCCCGGTAGGAATGTCCTTGGGTAGGCGGGGTTAAACATTGACTTTGAATTTATTAAACCAATTATGTACCTTTCACTTTCACAATTTTACCCAAAACTGTGCTCTTGAGAGGCATTCTGTCACTCACCCCCAAAACAAAATCAAGAGACCTAAGCACAGCAGGTCCTATACCAAGTGGTCACTCAATATGTGGGAAGACTCCGAGATGTGAAGTTGTTAGGGGAAAAAACCCCAAGGCTGACTTGGCTTCCGCAGCATTGCACATTAAATTAGGGACTTCCTCGAATCCTTAAAAGTGGGATTAGTTGCCCTCTGGCATGGTTTTCCAGCTCTCTTTTCCTGTAGAATGTGAGGGATGTGCTCTGATTGGCAGAACAGGAGTTAACCATCTTCATTTCTGGCCACAGAACCAGCAAACTCCTTCAAAATAACAGCATCATGCTTTGCAACCACTGCCTTAAATAGGCAGCTTTTATTAGTTTTTATTTTTGTGTGTGTGGGGGGGCTTTTTAAATAGTCATAAAATCGAAAATATTCAAATAATACTAACTTTACAGGCAGTGGCCTTCATGCTTATTTAAGTCACAGTCACACTTCCTGTGTGTTACTATTAACCGGTAGGGGTCTTGTCTGGGTTTGTTTTCTTTGTTTATTAAAGAATTAAAAGGCAGGGGAAATCTCAGACCTAGTAGACAGCAACAGATTACTTGCTTTATTGATGTTGAAAGATCATGTGAACACACACACACACACGAGCACGCTCATGTGATCAGTCAATGTTGGACATCTTCATTACTTATCTGTGCCCCTTTCCCTATCTGCATGCCTTCCACGGATCTCTCTACCTCCTAGTCCCTCAGTCCCACAATTCTTACTCCAAATTTTCACCTAAGAAAACTGAAATTGAAGGTTAACTAAACTTCCCAGAATTGCATGAATTTAAAAACAGCCCATTACATCTATAGATATGTATCTTATTCTTAAACCAGTCTTCTTCAATTGTTTTGACGTTGTGTATATGTGTGTACATGTCTGCGTGCATGTGTGTTTGTGCAGATGTCTTTATATGTGTTTGCATGTGTATGTATCTGTATATGTGCATGGGTAGACCAGTGGCGTACAATATGTGTTTTCTTAATCACTCTTTACCTTATTGTTTTAAAAATATTTATTTAGCTGGCAGTGGTGGCACATACCTTTAATCCCAGTACTTGGGAAGCAGAGACGGGCAAATATCTGTGAGTTCGAGGCCAGCCTGGTCTACAGAGAGGGAGTTCCAGGAAGGCTCCAAAGCTACAGAGAAACCCTGTCTCGACAAACCAAAAAATAAATAAATAAATAAATAATTTTATTTCACGTGTGTAAGTGTGTGCCTATGCATGATGTACATGAAAAAGGAGCTCATCAAGGTCAGAAAAAGGCACCGAATCTCTTGAAATTGGAGTTACAGATGATTGTGAACTGCATGTGGGTACTGGGAATCAAACCTGGGTTCTCTGAAAGAGAAGTCAATGTTCTTAACCATGGAACTACCTCCCTAGGCACATCCCTACCTTATTTTTTGATACAGGGTCCCAGGGATCATCCTGTCTTTGTCTTCCCAGCACTGGGAGTATAGCACCCTAAATGGGTGCTGAGAGTCTAAACTCAGGTTCACACACTTACACAGCAAGCATTTCACCAAGTGAGTTACTTCTCCATCCCTGACTAAATCTATATACATACATACATACATACATACATTAAATATGTATTTATTGTTGCACATCATAGTTACTCTGTAAGTGTGGGTCTTCTGAGATGCTGTGCTCTGTCTCAGATAGCTGCTGTCATTGCCCCAGAGCTGGTCTGTTCATGCAGCTTATTTTTAGCTTTCCTTGCTTAGTAATGCTAATTATTTAACATCTTGTTCCTAAGGCCAGGCTCCCAGCTGAGATCATCCAAGGGGCTCCTGCTATAATGAGCAGGCTTCTGGTGGTGTGAAGATACATTTTGATCCCTGTCTCCAGTATTGCAAAGTTGGTTTGCCATTTGTAATTTTCGTTTATGGGGAAAAAAGATAAATCTACCCAAGTCTTTTCATGCTGTTAAGACCTCTGCATTTTCCTAAGTGTTTCTCAGGAAATGTAACTCTGACAACAGTCTTTAGAACAGCAGGGTTAATTGTTACAGAGGAGAGGGGGATAGCCCAGGGGTAGAGCATTTGACTGTAGATTCATGGAGGAAAATAGAATGTCGGATGCTATTAAGGGGAGCCTTTCCAAACATATTTACTGTTGAAAGCTAACAGCTTTAGAGAAAACAAGGCTCATGCACGCCTGTTGCTCCATGATCTTTGTCACGACAGAGACTCTCACTGAACGTGAAGCTTGTCTTGGTTGGGCTCTCTGGACTGGCCAGTGAACTCTTTGGATCTACCAGTATTGGCTTTCTTCCTCAAGGCTAGGGTTATAGACATGTACAGTCATGCCTGGTTTATTTGTGGGTCACTGGGGATTTGAACTCAGGTCCTCTTGCTCTTATAGCAAGCGTTCTAGTTCACTAAACCATCACTCCAGCACACCTTGCCTCCTGTGTTTCTCTAAATTATCTTCAAGAGCAGATCTTGGATTTACTCCTGGATTAGGTGTCCAGGAAGAAATGTCCTCCAGACCCTGAAGACACCCTAGTTTTCCATTTCTAGGTTATATCTCTTTATCCATTTCCTTCCTTTAGCATCTTTTTCATGGCTGCTCTGCCTCCCCCAACATTTTAGTAGAACAATTGCTTCTGTTTAAAATTATTTTTATTTATCACTCACCTTAAGTTTTCCTATGTAGCTCAGGCTGGACTCGAACTTGGGATCCTTTGGTCTTAGCCTACTGAGTAATAGAATTTCAAGAATGTGACACTATGCCTGGCTGATTTAAAAATCTTAAAAGTATTTCTGTTTTTTCAATGGCACCGAACTGATGGAAGAAACAAATGCATGCGCTGATTTAAAAGTGTGCCGAGTCCTTTGAATGAGAGAGAGTAAATGGATGCTTTATAAAACAAGGTACTACAATCCAAAGGATTATCTGAAATTTCAGGGAGTCCCCCCCAAAGTCTGGATATGATACTGGGAAGTCAGGGAATTCTTGGAATAATCCGAGTGGGCAGTAAGTGCAATCATCAGAGCTCTAGAGGGAAGCAGAGGTGATTTGGCACCGAAAACAAGGCCATGTAGCAATAGAAGAGAGAGAGGAATGTAGGGAGGAAGGGGGAGGGAGAGAGGCAGGGTATCATGCTGCTGGCTTTGCAGATAGAGACTGAAGTTATGAGCCCAAGAACCCAGGTGACTCTTAGATGGCAGAAAGACAAAGAAATGGATTCTCCCTCCAGCCTCTGGTCTGTTCTACTGACACCTTGATGGTGACACAGAGATAACTCTCAAACTCTGACTCTTAGAACTGTAAGGAAATAATCTGTGTTGTTGGTAGGAGTTTGCTGCAATATGTGTAGAAAACGGACACAGATGGCTTTCATGAGTTTGCTGTGGACAGCAAGATGAGTGTGGAAAGCCTCACAAAAAGTGTGGAAGTGAACAGGCAGGAGTAAAGGTAAGCAATGCCAAGAAATACAAGAGATCAACTTTGAGTCTATGACTAAACTACATTGAACTGATTCGTTATTGAGTAGAATCTTTCTTAGAACTTGCTGAATTAATTGGATCTTTTAAAAATGATTATTATTAGTTGTGTTTGGGAATACCCAACTGTTATAGTAAAGAATGGGGTCTCCCTCTGGGTTCTTACTTTAAGAGTTAATCCCAGTTGGGCTGGTCAACCACTTGGATAAGGGACCACCCCTCAGGAATGTGGGGTAATCATCAGGAAGGCAGGTTTACCCTAAGACAATGTACTTTTTCTTCCTAGAACAGGTTCATGTAAACAACACAGGCTCTTTGTTTGTTTGTGTTCTTTCTTTATTCTCTACTTCCCAGACAGTTGCTGAGATTTGCAACTTACCAGCCCAGGGATTCTTTCTCGTTCATTTGTTTTGTTTTTTTCTTTTAAACTCTACTAATATTGCTTCCCATTTGTGAGTTCATTCTTAAGCACTTTCACTTTTTACAAAAGACTATGTATTTTTACTTTATATGTACAAGCGTTTTGTCGGCATGTGTGTATGTGTACCACACGTGGGCAGTACTTACAGAGTTTAGAGAAAGGCCTTAGATTCCCTGGAGATGAAGTTACAGGCGGTTATGAGTTGCCCAATTTGGGTACTAGGAACCATAGTTGGGTCCTCTGCAAGAGCAGCAAGGGCTGTTAAATGCTGAACCATCTCTCTAATTCCTAAATGCTTTTCTTTTTTTTTTTTTTTTTTTTTTTTTTTTTTTTTTTTTTTTTTTTTTTTTTTTT
>PVIU01009191.1:0-77804 GCA_004026605.1 Ondatra zibethicus
GAACAGTGGCGGGAAGAACACTGTGGGCAGTTTCTCCAGAGCGGAGATGACCAAGTCCTCGTTTCTCAGCAGCCCCCGAATGGCCAGATGCTGGAGCGTAGGCACTTCCTGGAAGCTCATCTTGAGGGCGTCAGGTAGAGGGATCCTGTGGAAGCATCCAGAAAGACATCCTTTCAGAGACATCCTTTCTCAGAGTTTAAGAAGGCCTTTGCTCCTCCCTCACAGAAAGCACCTCAGGCTCAGAGTCACAGCCCAGGTCCTCCCGTTTGATTTTCTCTCTGCTGTTCTCATGGCCGCAGCTCCTCCAAGGCAGCATGGTGGACTGTGGACCGGCCATGTGAGGTGTGACTCACCACTATTCTGCCCTACCACAACCCCTGTGGGCCCTGAGTCCTACTCCACGGGGGAGCGGGTAATCTGGAGAGAACGGAGCTTTATCCTTTTAGGTGAACCCTTGCTCTATAAGCCCCTCTGGATGAGCTGTTCCCTGAGAGTACTTGCCTTATTCTGCTTTCATTTCTGGGTCCTGGCTGGGGAAAATCTGTGCAATGGGCACAGTTACTTGATTTTAAGAACTGTAGAAGCAGGCGTGGATATCCCGAGTCCCATCCCAGTGTCTGGGAGGATGAGGCAGGAGAATGGCAAATGTGGCACTGACCTGGGACAAGGACAGTGTCCAACACAAGCGCAGGAAGTACACTGAAACAAACGCTTTCAAGCAGCAACAAAAGCTCAGCATCAGTGTTCAGAGAGGCTGAGAGGCTGGGGTCTGTCCCCAAGAGGACCTGCACGTTGCACGCAATTGGGAGAAACTTTTGTGAGAAACCAACTCTAGGGGAGTTAGCTTTCCCTGAAATTCATTTCCCTTTGGGGGGTTCAAAACAGGGTTTCTCTGTGTAGCCCTGGCTGTCCTAGAACTCTCTCTAGACCAGGCTTGCCTGGAACTCAGACACCGACCTGCCTGCTTCTCAGTGCTGGGATTATAGATGTGTACCACTATCCGGCTACTGTTTGCTTTCTTAATTTTTTTTTTATTGTTTTGAAATAGGGTCTCCCTATGAGACATCATCTGGCCTAAAACTTGTTATATAGACCAGGCTGGTCTTGAACTCATGAGATCTGCCCACCTCTGCCCTGGGAATGCTGGGATTCAAAGCAAGTATCTCCACCCCAGGCTTCTATCTCATTTAGACATCAGGTCTCCCTGTGTATTCCAGGGTAGCCAGGAATTTAAGAGCCTCGTGCCTCAGCTCACCCCTTCAAATCTGAGCTGCCACCCACTTTGTGCCTTTTAATTTCTTTTTTTGTTTTTTTTTTTTTCAAGACAGGGTTTCTCTGTGGCTTTAGAGCCTGTCCTGGAACTAGCTCTTGTAGACCAGGCTGGCCTCGAACTCAGAAATCTGCCTGCCTCTGCCTGCCGAGTGCTGGGATTAAAGGCTTGCGCTACCACGGCCCAGCTAACTTGAATTTCTTACAGTCTTCCCAGGTTCCCCTTTCAAGGGTCTTACCTGACCTAACTTTTAACCTATCGGCGTCAGTTGCCACAGTAGGTAAGATTAGTGGCCTGTTTCCCCACTCTGTTTCCAGCACTGTTTTTGAGGCCCATGTAAAAGAAAATATTACTATCAAGGGGCTGAGGACATAATACAGTCACTTAGAGCCCTGGCTGTCCTTCTAGAGGACCTGGGTTTGATTGCCAACACCTACAAGGCAGCTCATGCCATATAGTGACAAGCCAAGACAGTGCCAAGATCCCTCCTTCTTGTATTCTTGCTGAAGCAATTTCAGTATTTACTAGAATTTGATCTCCTTGAGGGAGAATCCCATGGAAAATGACCACCATTATTCTAGGAAGCCAATGTCATGATGTCCTGTCTTACTTATCTCAGCCTGTTTGTGCGGGGGAAACCCCTCCAGCTCACCTCTTATCTTAGCTTCTGTTGACTCCGCCCTTTTGCAAGATCCACCCTCCTCCCTGAAGCCGTTAAGTGAGATGCCAGATGTAAAATCATGGTACTCAGGCCACACCTAGGTCTCTGGAATCTAAAACTCATAGTACTCTAAGTCTCTAAGTCTAAATCTCAGGAATGCTTGAGTGTGGTCCCAGATGACTCCTATAGAGATTTTCAGTTGGCTGTAAACTGTGTCTGAGTGGTTATTTTAGGTGGGCTACCTGTTAACAATATGTAACTCCAGTTCCAGGGGACCAGACCCCATCTTCTATCTTCCACACACACATATGCGGTGAAGACAGATGTTCAGACAAGCAATCATACATAAACCAGCATCTAAAGCAGATTACAAACTGATAAAACCATCAAGAAATAAAATATCAAACTGGGTGGTGGTGGCACTTGCCTTTAATCTACTAGGCAAGCAGAGGCAGGTTGATCTGATTTCAAGGTTAGCCTGGTACACGAGTGAGTCCTGGACAGCCAGGGCAACTCAAACTTTGTGGCAAAAAAAAAAAAACCAAACAAACAAAACACACAAAAAACAGAACAACAACAACAAAAATTCACTCAGGACTCTAATCCCATGGTGGAATGGGTGGGTGCAGCCTGAAAACAGAATTTGAGATCAGCCTGGGCGACTAGAGAATCTATTTTTAAAAATTGAAAATAGAAAAATGATCACCAAGACCTGGTAGAGAACCTAACAGGATTTCTTTCACTTAAAGCCCTACCTGACCCAGTGTCCACAACAACCAGGGCTACACAATGAGACCCTTTCAAAAATAAAGGTTTTAGGGTTTTGCTCCCTTTGAACTCCTCCCCTTTTGAAGTTTTCATCATTGTCAATTAATAAATCCACATTCACTCTGCATCTTAGAAGAAAGAAAACTTTTTTTTCCAGGACTGGGTGGGTTTCTTTGAGTAGCTCTGGAGCCTGTCCTGGAACTGGCTTTGCAGATTAGGCTGGCCTCAAACTCAGAGATCCATCTGCCTCTGCCTCCCAGGTGCTAGAACTTAAAGGCATGCACTAAAAGGAAAGGAGACTTTGAAAGGCAGAAGCTGGAGATGCAGCTGGGGTGGTGTGTGCTTACCCAGCACGCAGGAAACTCTAGTTGTACTGTCCTCAGTACTGTACCCAGAGGCCACGAAGGCCCAAACCTCCATTCCACCACTCAGAAGGTGGAGGCAGGAGGATGAATCTCTGAGTTAAAGCCATCTCAGCTACATTTAGATTTTTGGTTAGCCTGGGCTAGAGAAGACTGTTTCAAAACAGCAAAACCACCACCAACAACAACAACAAAGCCAGAAATCAGGACTGGGGAGATGGCTCTGGCAGAGGATGTGGATTTGGTTTCCAGCACCCTCCTGGTGGCCCAAACCAAGCACATCTCCAGTCCCAGGGGATCCCGTGTTTCTTCCGACCTCTTAAGGCATCAGACACATATGTGGTTCAAGTACACAAACGTAAGCCAAACAATCACTCACATGAAATAAATTAAAATCTTAAAAATGATCTTTAAAATCCAGGAATAAACTGAACTGAAAAAAAGAATAGAATTTGGTCACCCTAGCCTGAACTACCAGAATTAGGAGGCTGAGGCAGTGGGGAGACACATTCTCATGATGCCAACGTTCCACAGAGACAGAAGCAGGAGGATTACAATCCCAGCCAGCCTGAGCCAAGAGGCCACTGTTCTTCTCTGTGTGATCCCAGCTGTGCTGGGACTCACAGCCCCAAGCCCACAGAGATTCACCTGTCTCTGCCTTCCCAGTGCTGGAATTAATGGTTTGCACCGCCACACCTGGCCTCCAAATTTATTTTGAAACATTGTTTCTTAAGGTTATGCTTTATCGTTCTGTGGGGTGGGGGTGCACATTCGTGTCCTCTGCCATCATTGGTGTTATGTGGAGAGCAGAGAACAATTGGACAGAATGGATGCTTTCCTCCCACCATGCAGGTCCCAGGGAGCAAAACCCTGTCTCAAGACAACAAACCCATGGATTCACAAAAAAGCAACATTTGAGATGAAGACAAAGCTGTCCTTGAAGCCAAAAGGAGTCTCCACTCTGCTCATCAGAAGAGAGAGAAATGAGAAGTCTTGTGTCACCCACGGTTTAATGTCCCCCGTGGGGAGTGTTCTCATAGGGGTGAGGGACTTACCAGACACTGGCACTGGTGACACAGCCCTTTACCCAGCAGAATCAGAGGGTGACTCCAAGTTCCTAAGGTTCTGCTGGCTTCTTTTCATTCCCCCTTTCACTTCTTCAATTTACAGCCTTATGGACCAACCACAGGCGGCCACGTCATCAAATTGGTTGAAACTCCACCCATTTTATCTTAATTGGGATTAGGTGTGTCCAGAACGACGAATCCGATCAAATTTGACAGATTGAACAGAGACTAGGGAGAAAGACAGCAACCCGTTCATGAACCCCCTGCGGAGAGTTTCCCTTCCTTACTTCTTTTCTCTTTCTCAAGGTTTTTGTTTCGAGGCAAGAACTTTATATATCCCAACTGACATAGAACTTTTGAAGTTGCCTAAGGCCAGCAGGAACTTATGTCACCTGTCTCTGTCTCCACAATGCAAGGGTTACATGAGTGAGCCTCAAAGCCCCCTTATTTACCGGTATTTTGGGGGGACAGGGTCTCATAGTATAGTTTGGGCTGAGACCCAAAACTACAGAGTAATTTGGCCTGCAGAGCTAGGGATTAGGATGTCCAAGGCTGGAAGCCCCTGAAGGTAGGAGCTGTGACACAGGGCTGGGGAGGACAAGTGACGTGGGAAAGGATGGTGTCACTGACTCCGTGGTGGAGGCCGTCTGCAGCCTTTGTCTTCTCACCTTGAATTCTTCACTTGTGGCTGTCTAGAGCCCAGCCAGAATCCCGGTCCTCTCACCTCTAACAGAATCATCCAAGTCCCAAGGAAATATTACAGGCTTATAACCCCAGCTACTCAGGAGGCCGAGGCAGGAGGTGATAAATTCAGGGCCTGTGCACAGTGAGTTTATAACCAGTCTTGGCATGCGGGAGACCCTGCTTCAGAAGGCAGAAGTTGCTGGGCAGACTGGGGCAGAACTTTAATCCCAGCACTCTAGAAGCAGAGGCAGGCAGATCTCCATGAGGCCAAGATGAGCCTGGTCTAGGTTGTCAGTTCCAGCTACCCAGTGCTAGAGGTGAGATGCATAGAAAAACAGTGGAGTGGGCCGGGTGCACGCCTTTAATCCCAGCCCTTGGGAAGCAGAGCCAGAGGCATCTCTGAGTTGGAGGTCAGCCTGGTCTATAGAGAGAATTCCAGGATGGCCAGGGCTACACAGAAAAACCTTGTCTCAAAAAACAAAACAAGCAAAACCCAACATTTTTGTTGTTGTTTTTCAAGACAGGATTTGTCTGTACAACAGCCCTGGCTGTCCTGGAACTCTCTCTGTAGACCTGGCTGGCCTCCAACTCAGAGATTCCCCTGCTTCTGCCCCCTAAGGGCTGGGATTGAAGGTGTGTACCACCACACCCAGTCAATGACAAAATTTTTCAGACCTAGAGAGCTAGGCCAACTTGAGCACACTCACCTAGCAAATAAGAGATCATAAGTAAAATACTAAACTTCAAAAAGAAAACGTAATACCAGGAGTGATGGTAAATACCTTTAATGCCCTCACTCGGGAGGCAGATACAGGTTAATCTTATCAGTCTGAGGACAGCTATTCTACATAGTGAGTTTCAGGCCAGCCAAAGCTGTGCATTCAAATCCTGCCCCAATAAAACAAAAATGAAACAAACCGGGTGATAGTAGTGTACGCCTTTAATCCCAGCACGCAGGGAGGCAGAGACAGGCGACTCTCTGTGAGTTCGAGACCAGCGTGGTCTACAGAGTGAATTCTAGGACAGTCAGAGATACATAGAGAAACCCTATCTTGAAAAACAAACAAACGAAAACAACAAAAAGAAAAAAAGAAAGTAGGGCATGGTAATTTACACTTTTAGTCCCAGCTTTCCAGAGGCAGAGGCAGGTGGATCTCTGTGAGTTCAACACTCTGTAGTCTCAAATCCAGTCAGCTCAGTCTACATAGTGAGTTCCCAAAAAGTCAGAACTACACAACAGAGTCTGACCCAAAAAATAAATAATAAATAAAAGATGAATGCATTCTTTTTCCTCTTTCCTTTTTTTTTGTTTTTTCTTTCTTTTTTGTTGTTTGTTGTTTCTTTTTTGTTTTGTATTTTGAGACTGGGTTTCTCTATGTACCCCTGGTTGTCCTGGAACTTACTCTGAAGGCAAGGATGGCCTTAATTCAGAGATGCAACCCACCTGCCTCTGCCTCCCGAGTGCTGTGATTAAAGACATATGCCACCACCAGGCTTTTCTTTTTAAGAGTGTCTTTCTAAGTTACCCTGGCTGCCCTAAAACTCACTATGTAACCAGGGTGGCAGTGAGCTCACAGAGGTCCCTCTACCACTTCCCCCAAGTGCTGGAATTAAAACTATACACCACCACACCCAGCAAAGAAGGCTGTCTTAATTTAGATTAACTCACTCTAGAGAGGCTGAGACAGGAGGATTGCATATTTGACTAAGCCTGGTCTAAAGCATAAGAGGCCAATCTAGGCTTTTCAGCAAGATTCTACCTGAAAACAAATGAACCCCCAGAAAGCCTAGTATAGCTGGTGTGATACTCCTTTAATCCCAGGATTTTGGATGCTGAGGAAGGAGGATTTCTGTGAGTCTGAGGACAACAATGTCCAGGTCAACCAGGCCTACTTAGTGAGCCCATGTCTCAAAGGCAACCGCAAAGAAAAAGAGAAAAGCCAGCTTTTTGTCATTGTGCAGGCCGGCCGGGACTTCAAGTATATGTCCCCTCCTGTTGTTCATGTAATGGTGGGGATCTAAGTGGGGTTTTCCTGAATGTTAGGTACCCATTCTACTTATTGGGCTTCAACCACAGACCCCAGTTCCAGCGTATTTTGAGACGACTGTGTCTATTGTAATTAGATTTAGCCAGAAAAAACAAATCAGAATTTTATTTGAATCTTAAGGCTACTTTACCCATGTGTTACGTGTCTGTTTTGAGCCACGAGGTAGGAGAGAGGCAATATTTATGAGTTCCACAGTCTTTAATAAACCACTATATAAGACATAAACACAGAAACCACAAACATTTGTTGCCAATTTACAGTTACATTTTCACCAATGTCAGGGATTATGGCTTTACCTAGGTATTCTATTATTGTCACCTGCTGCTTTTCTGTCAGCTTAGGGGCTGCACCTGAATCTATGATATTTTAAATACCATCTGAGTCTCTATCATTCTTTTTACCAGGAAAGATTCGGGAGTCAGATGTTGGGTGAAAACCTGCTAGATCAGAGAAGCTGAGAAGCAACCAACTGACCTTTCTTTTTTTTTTAAAGATTTATTTATTTATTATGTATACAACATTCTGCCTCTATGTATGCCCACATACCAGAAAAGGGCGCCAGATCTCATTACAGATGGTTGTGTGAGCCACCATGTGGTTGCTGGGAATCGAACTCAGGACCTCTGGAAGAGCAGCCAGTGCTCTTAACCACTGAGCCATCTCTCCAGTCCCTGACCTTTCTTTTTTGGTTAGAGACCCAGCAAGAGAAGTGTCTCACCACTCATCCCGAACCAAAAAGACCTCGAATCTCTAAGTCCCTCCCTACTCTTCCTGCGTATCTCTTTATCCATATCCCTGGCTTCTCTGTGGCTAATTCTGGTCAAGTAGTTGCTGGCTGTGCCCCTGAACTCAGGTTAATTTTCTGAACGCACTTCTCAGAGTTTCACAGTGTTATCAAAGATCCCACGGCAACAGTCAGCTGACACAGAATGTTCAATCAATTAATCTGGTCTTCTTGTTGTTAGGTACAGCCATATTGTCTTAGAGAATTAAGGGTATATAGCAGACTGCTTCTATTGTTTAAGGAGAAACTTGGTCAGCATTTGGAAGGTTTCCAGGTTCCCTAAAGTTTGGGAACCTTATGTTTCATTCTACAAGCAAAGTGGAGTATGAAGTCAAAATGGCAATACTTAATAAAAGGTGCTTTTGCCTGCTTCCTTCACATGGACCCACGGTTTTCCATGTCAATTGTGACTTCTCTAATCTGGACCTCCTACATCATATCCCACTCCCAACATACAAACTCATTGTTCTATGTCCTCTTTTTTTTTTCAGTTTTTCAAGACAGGGTTTCTCTGTGAAACAGCTCTAGTTGTCCTAGAACTCACTCTGTAGACCAGGCTGTCCTCAAACTCATAGAGATCCTCCTGCCTCTGCCTCCCAAGTGCTGGGACAAAAGGTGTGCACCATCACCGCCTGGCTGTTCTGTGTCCTCTCGAGGAGCAATTACTCCCTTAGATTTAATTTCTCAGTGCACAGAACTAACTTTCCCCCAATCCCTGCCCCCTCCCCCCCAAAAAAAGACAAAGTCTGGCCTGAGGTCTCAAACCCAGAGATCATGACTTCCAGGGTAGTTACAGGCAGCAATGATTGACTTGAGCTGCCTTATGGCCTTGAGTGCACCCATGAGCTCAAAGTAACTGTGGTCACACCCCTCTGTCAAAGGGTATCCAATGTCATTAGAGCTCTCCTGAGGGACCAGGTAGAGTTTCTGGTTCCACTAAGTCAGATTTGCCAAGTGGTGGCAAAGGTCCTCAAGGACAGTCTTGGAGATGTCATTGCCATGGAAACAGATCTTGGGGAACTGGTTGCATTGAAATCTGGACAGACAGAAGGGCACTGAACTGAGTGTTCCATCCATTAGTCCTTCAATTCCAGGGTTTTCAGAGTCACTGCAACTGTTTCTAGATGATCATGGAGAGGCCCAGGAAATAAATGGGAAACTACCGCACCACTGACGTTCAGGTGTGTGAGCTGATTCAGGCCCAGGCTCAGGGGTAGATGATTCCAGTCTGAGCGTGAGAGCTCAGGCACCTAGTCTACAGGCACCTAGGTGGAGAACAAGAGATGAGTCGGGCGAATGGCGTTAAAGAGTGGTAGGTGGAGGTATTGACTTCTGGGTAGAGGGCCCCTCTTGGCTCATGGTCACACTGCCCTTACAATGGAGGACAGTGTCCAGGATGTTTCCACTGGAGTCTTGTCACTCAAGTCACACCACTCTGGTCACAGGCCTGTCAGCATAGCTGTGGGACCGGCCAAGACCTCAAGTCTGCTGCTTCTTTCCTTGATGACAATCAGACACCACATTGCTACACACATCAGGTCAGCAGGAAGGAATAACCCAAGTAAACCCCAACAAAATACTTGGGCTGTTGCTGACCTCTGAATCTTCAGCACAGCCTCTCCTCAGCTCCTAACACTCAATCCTAGCACCAATCAATTCCTACCACCTCATCAGCTTCCTGGTGTTGGCGGATTTTTCCTGTGTCTCAGCAGCCATTCCCAAATAACCCTTCAAAGACTTACTTATTATAAATGCTTGGCGAGGGCTGGAGAGATGGCTCAGTGGTTAAGAGCACTGGCTGCTCTTCCAGAGGTCCTCAGTTCAATTCCCAGCAACCACATGGTGGCTCACAACCATCTGTAATGAGATCTGGTGCCCTCTTCTGGTATGTGGGCATACATGGAGACAAAATGTTGTATACTTAATAAATAAATAAATCTAGAGAGAGAGTCGAGAAAACAAGCTCCACCGGGAGCAGAAGCCAGGAGCAAATCCAGCCCTGGGAGCCAACCCAGTCCTGGGAAACTGATTGAGCCAATGACCTGACTCAGAGTCCAAGACCTCCACAGGAACCAGAGTGGGACTAAACCAGTTACCTAGGACAAGGAGAGGGCGGGCTCCACCAGGAGCAGAAGCCAGGAGCAAACCCAGTCCCAGGACACAAGCGGATCAGGACTGACCCAGCGACCAGATCCAGAGTGAGCGATCTCCACCAGAACAGGTCTAACTCCAAGCCAGGGACATCTGCAAAAGGAGATCCAGACCAAGATTTGCAGAAACAGATCAAAGCCAGCAGCCTAGACCAAGGTAGGCTTGAGACAGCAAACACAAAGAGAGCAGACCAAAACACAGGAGCACTGAGGTACCTCCAGGAACAGGAATAACCAACGGAGTAACTAGAACTGTGACACAGACTGTACCACTAGGAATACCATCTTAGCTTTTGATCTACTGGCACCTAGGAGATTAATCAACAGAATCTCAGACAGCACCAACCACACCCATTAGAGGAAAAGATGAGTAGAAAAGGTAAGTTCACAAGATACACCACAAAGAGCAACAAAATACCAGTGAAATCCAAAGACCCTACAAAAGTAAGACCTGAACAACCAAATATGGATGACCCAGAAGAAAATGATCTAAAAAATAACCACAAGAGAATATCTGAAATTATTAAAGATGAATGGAGAAATTACCTTAAAGAAATGAAAGAAAAAACAAACAAAAAAATTGGAAGATATCAGCAAATCACTTAAAGAAAACCAAGAAAAAGAACTCAAACATATAACAGAAACTATTCAGGACTTGAAAACTGAGATAGAAAAAATAAAGAAAACACAAGCCAAAGGAATTATAGAAACAGAAATCATGAGGAAAAGAGCAGGAACCACAAATACAAGTATGAACAATAGAATAAAAGAAATGGAAGAGAGAATCTGAAGTGTGGAAGATAAAATAGAGGAAATAGACTCATCAGTTATAGAAAACATTATATCTAACAAAAGCCTAACCCAAAATATCCATGAAATATGGGACAACATAAAAAGGCCAAATCTTAGAATAATAGGTATAGAAGAAGGAGAAGAGAGTCAACTCAAAAGCACAGAAAATTTAATTAACAAAATCATAGAAGAAAACTTTCCCTACCTAAAGAAAGATATGCCTATGAAGATACAAGAAGCTTACAGAACACCAAATAGACTGGATCCAAAAAAAAAAGTCCTCTCGCCACATAATAATCAAAACACTAAACACACAGAGTAAAGAAAGAATAGTAAGAGCTGCAAAGGAAAAAGGACAAGTAACACATAAAGGTAGACCTATCAGAATTACACCTCACATCTCAGTGGAGACAATGAAAGCCAGAAGGTCATGGTCAAGCATTATGCAGACATTGAGAGACCATGGATGCCAGCCCAGGCTACTATAGCCAACAAAACTGTTGATCACCATAGAAGGACAAAACAAGATATTCCATGATAAATCTAGATTTCACCAATACCTAGCCACAAACCCAGCCCTACACAAAAACACAGACAATTGATGATCTCATTACAGCAAATCCCGAAGAAGAAAAAAAACGCACAAAATAACATCACCAACGATGAAAACCAAATTAACAAGAGATTGCAACCACTGGTCATTAATATCCCTTAATGTAAATGGACTTAACTCACCCATAAAAAGGCACAGACTAACAGATTGGATACGAAAACAGAACACATCCCTCATCTGCATACAAGAAACGCATCTCAACCTCAAAGACAGACATCATCTCAAAGTAAAGGTTGGGAAAAAATATACCAATCAAATGGACCCAAGAAACAAGCAGGTGTAGCTATTCTAATATCTAACAAAATAGACTTCAAGCTAAAATCAGTCAAAAGAGACAAAGAAGGACATTTCATATTAGTCATAGGAAAAATCCATCAAGAGGAAATTTCAGTACTGAACATCTATGCTCCAAATACAAGGGTACATTCATATGTCAAAGAAACACTTCGAAAGATTAAATCATATATTAAGCCCCACACACTGATAGTGGGAGACTTCAACACTCCCCCCTCACCACTGGACAGGTCAATCAGACAAAAAAATGAACAGAGAAATAAGAGAACTAACAGATGTTATCACTCAAATGGACTTAACAGACATCTATAGAATATTCCATCCAAACAGAAAAGAATATACCTTCTTCTCAGCACCTCATGAAACCTTCTCAAAAATTGACCATATACTCGGCAACAAAACAAACCTCAACAAAACAAAATATTGGAATAACCAAATATACCTTATCAGATCACCATGCTTTGAAACTAGAAGTCAACAGCAATACCAAATCCAGAAAACCCACAAACACATGGAAATTAAACAATGCTCATCTGAATCATCAATGGGTCAAGGAAGAAATAAAAGGGGAAATTAAAGACTTCCTAAAATTCAATGAAAATGACCACACAACATACCCAAATTTATGGGACACAATGAAAGCAGTGTTAAGAGGCAAGTTCATAGCACTAAATGCCTACATAAAGAAGCTGGAAAAATTCCACACTAGTGAATTAACAGAACAATTGAAAACATTAGAATAAAAAGAAGCAAACTCACCTAAGAGAACTAGACAGCAGGAAATAATCAAACTGAGAGCTGAAATCAACAAAATAAAAACAAAGAAAACAATACAAAGAATCAATGAGACAAAGAGTTGGTTCTTTGAGAAAATCAACAAAATAGACAAACCTTTATCCAAACTAACCAAAAGACAGAGAGAATATATCCAAATTACAAAATCAGAAATGAAAATGGGGACATAACAACAGACATGGAGGAAATACAGAGGATCATCAGGTCATTTATTTTTAAGATTTATTTATTGTGGATACAGTATTCTGCCTGAAAGCATGCCTTCAGGCCAGAAGAGGGCACCAGATCTCATTACAGATGGTTGTGAGCCACCATGTGGTTGCTGGGAATTGAACTCAGGACCTTTAGAAGAGCAGGCAGTGCTCTTAACCACTGAGCAATCTCTCCAGCCCATCAGGTCAAATTTTGAAAACCTGTACTCCACAAAATTAGAAAACTTAAAGGAAATGGACAACTTTCTGGATAAATATCACCTACCAAAATTAAATCAAGACCAGATAAGCAAATTAAACAGACCTATAACTGCTGAAGAAATAGAAACAGTTATCAAAAGTCTCCCAACCAAAAAAAGCCCAGGACCAGATGGTTTCAGCTCAGAATTCTACAAGACTTTCAAAGAGGAACTAATACCAATACTCCGCAAATTATTCCACACAATAGAAACAGAGGGAACATTGCCAAACTCTTTTTTTTCCCATGATATTTATTGAGCTCTACATTTTTCTCTGCTCCCCTCCCTGGCACTTCCCTCCCTCCTTCAACCCTCCCCCAAGGTCCGCATGCTCCCAATTTATTCAGGAGATCTTGTCTTTTTATAGTTTCTACTTCCCTCGTAGATTAGATCTATGGAAATCTCTCTTAGTGTCCCTATTGTTGTCTGTGTTCTCTGGGATTGTGGTTCATAGGCTGGTTTTCTTTGCCTTATGTTTAAAAACCACCTATGAGTGAGTACATGTGATAATTATCTTTCTGTGTCTGGGTTACTTCACTCAAAATAATGCTTTCTAGTTCCATCCATTTTCCTGCAAAATTCAAGCTGTCGTCATTTTTTTCTGCTGTGTAGTACTCCATTGTGTAAATGTACCACATTTTTCTTATCCATTCTTCGATCGAGGGGCACTTAGGTTGTTTCCAGGTTCTGGCTATGACAAACAAAGCTGCTATGAACATTGCTGAGCACATGTCCTTGTGGCACGATTGTGCATCCTTTGGATATATACCCAAAAGTGGTATTACTGGGTCTTGAGGAAGGTTGTTTCCTAGTTTTCTGAGAAATCACCACACTGACATCCAAAGGGGTTGTACCAGCTTGCATTCCCACCAGCAATGCAGAAGTGTTCCCTTTTCCCCACAGCCTCTCCAGCATAAGTTGTCATCAGTGTTTTTGATCTTGGCCATTCTTACAGGTGTAAGATGGAATCTCATAGTTGTTTTGATTTGAATTCTCTGATGATTAAGGGTGTTGAACATTTCCTTAAGTGTCTTTCAGCCATTTTAGATTCCTCTGTTGAGTGTTCTCTGTTTAGGTCTGTACTCCATTTTTTTTATTGGATTATGTGTTCTTTTGCTGTCCAATTTCTTGAATTCCTTGTATATTTTGGAGATCGCACCTCTGTCTGATGTGGGGTTACTGAAGATCTTTTCCCATTCTGTAGGCTGTCGTTTTGTCTTGTTGACCGTGTCCTTTGCTTTACAGAAGCTTTTCAGTTTCAGGAGGTCCCATTTATTAATTGTTTCTCTCAGTGTCTGTGCTGCTGGGGTTCTATTTAGGAAGTGGTTCCCTGTGCCAATGCGTTCAAGTGTACTTCCCACTTTCTCTTCTGTAAGATTCACTGTGGCTGGCTTTCTGTTGAGGTCTTTGATCCATTTGGACTTGTGTTTTGTGCATGGTGATAGATATGGATCTATATTCATTTTTCTACATGTTGATATCCAGTTATGCCAGCACCACTTGTTGAATATGCTTTCTTTTTTCCATTTGATATTTTTTGCTTCCTTGTCAAAGATCAGGTGTTCAAAGATGTGTGGACTGATATCTGGGTCTTCTATTCGATTCCATTGGTCCTCCTGTCTGTTTTTATGCCAGTACCAGGCTGTTTTCAGTACTGTAACTCTGTAGTAGAGTTTGAAGTCAGGGATTGTGATGCCTCCAGAAGTTCTTTTGTTGCCCAGGATTGTTTTGGCTATCCTGGAATTTTTGCTTTTCCAAATGAAGTTGAGTACCATTCTTTCAAGGTCCTTGAAGAATTTTGCTGGGATTTTGATGGGCATTGCGTTGAATCTCTAGATTGCTTTTGGTAAGATTGCCATTTTTACTATATTAATTCTGCCTACCCAAGAGCATAGAAGGTCTTTCCATTTTCTGGTGTCTTCTTCAATTTCTTTCTTCAAAGATTTAAAGTTCTTGTCATACAAGTCTTCTACCTTTTTTGTTAGAGTTACTCTGAGATATTTTATGCTATTTGTGGCTATTGTGAAGGGTGTTGATTCTATGATTTGTTCCTCAGCCCTTTTATCATCTGTGTACAGGAGGGCTACTGATTTTTTTGAGTTAATCTTGTATCCTGCTACATTGCTGAAAGTGTTTATGTGTTGTAGAAGTTCCTTGGTAGAATTTTTGGGATCACTTATGTAAACTATCATATCATCAGCAAACAGTGAGAGTTTGACTTCTTCTTTTCCATTTTGCATCCCCTTGATCTCTCTTTGGTGTCTTATTGCTCTAGCTAGGACCTCAAGAACTATATTGAATAGGTATGGAGAGAGTGGACAACCTTGTCTTCTTCCTGATTTCAGTGGAATCGCTGGGAGTTTCTCTCCATTTAGTTTGATGTTGGCTGTTGGCTTGCTGTATATTGCCTTAATTATGTTTAGGTGTGTTCCTTTTATCCCTGCTCTCTCTGAGACTTTTATCATGAAGGATGTTGTATTTTGTCAAATGCTTTTTCGGCATCTAATGAGATGATCATTGGTTTTTATTTTTCAGCTTGTTTATATGATGGATTACGTTGACAGATTTTCATACATTGAACCATCCCTGCATCTGTGGGATGAAGCCTACTTGGTCATGGTGGATGATGGTTCTGATGTGTTCTTGGATTCTATTTACTAGTATTTTATTTAGTATTTTTGCATCAATGTTCATGAGTGAGATTGGTCTGTAATTCTCTTTCTTAGTATTGTCTTTCTGTGGTTTGGGTATCAGGGTAATTGTAGCCTCATAAAAAGAGTTTGGCAATGTTTCCTCTGTTTGTATTGTGTGGAATAATTTGAGGAGTATTGGTATTAGTTACTCTTTGAAAGTCTTGTAGAATTCTGAGCTGAAACCATCTGGTCCTGGGCTTTTTTTGGTTGGGAGACTTTTGATGACTGTTTCTATTTCTTCAGCAGTTATAGGTCTGTTTAATTTGCTTATCTGGTCTTGATTTAATTTTGGTAGGTGATATTTATCCAGAAAGTTGTCCATTTCCTTTAAGTTTTCTAATTTTGTGGAGTACAGGTTTTCAAAATATGACCTGATGATCCTCTGTATTTCCTCTGTGTCTGTTGTTATGTCCCCATTTTCATTTCTGATTTTGTTAATTTGGATAGTCTCTCTCTGCCTTTTGGTTAGTTTGGATAAAGGTTTGTCTAATTTTTTGATTTTCTCAAAGAACCAACTCTTTGTCTCATTGATTCTTTGTATTGTTTTCTTTGTTTTTATTTTGTTGATTTCAGCTCTCAGTTTGATTATTTCCTGCTGTCTAGTTCTCTTAGGTGAGTTTGCTTCTTTTTGTTCTAATGTTTTCAATTGTTCTGTTAATTCACTAGTGTGGGATTTTTCCAGCTTCTTTATGTAGGCATTTAGTGCTATGAACTTGCCTCTTAACACTGCTTTCATTGTGTCCCATAAATTTGGGTATGTTGTGTGGTCATTTTCATTGAATTTTAGGAAGTCTTTAATTTCCCCTTTTATTTCTTCCTTGACCCATTGATGATTCAGATGAGCATTGTTTAATTTCCATGTGTTTGTGGATTTTCTGGAATTGGTATGGCTGGTAACTTCTAGTTTTAAAGCGTGGTAATCTGATAAGGTATATTGGGTTATTCCAATTTTTGTATTTGTTGAGGTTTGTTTTGTTGCCGAGTATATGGTCAATTTTTGAGACGGTTCCATGAGGTGCTGAGAAGAAGGTATATTCTTTTCTGTTTGGATGGAATATTCTATAGATGTCTGTTAAGTCCATTTGAGTGATAACATCTGTTAGTTCTCTTATTTCTCTGTTCATTTTTTTGTCTGATTGACCTGTCCAGTGGTGAGGGGGGAGTGTTGAAGTCTCCCACTATCAGTGTATGGGGCTTAATATATGATTTAATCTTTCGAAGTGTTTCTTTGACATATGAATGTACCCTTGTATTTGGAGCATAGATGTTCAGTATTGAAATTTCCTCTTGATGGATTTTTCCTGTGACTAATATGAAATGTCCTTCTTTGTCTCTTTTGACTGATTATAGCTTGAAGTCCATTTTGTTAGATATTAGGATGACTACAACCGCTTATTTCTTGGGTCCATTTGATTGGTATATTTTTTCCCACGCTTTTCCTCTGAGACAATGTCTGTCTTTGAGGTTGAGATGCGTTTCTTGTATGCAGATGAGGGATGGATTCTGTTTTCGTGTCCAATCTGTTAGCCTGTGCCTTTTTATGGGTGAGTTGAGTCCATTTACATTAAGGGATATTAATGACCAGTGGTTGCTATCTTCTGTTAATTTAGTTTTCATCGTTGGTGATGTTCATTTGTGCATATTTTTCTTCTTCGAGATTTGCTATAATGAGATCATCAATTGTGTGTGTTTTTGTGGGTGTAGCCATCTTCCTTGGGTTGGAGTTTTCCTTCTAGTATTTTGTGTAGGGCTGGGTTTGTGGCTAGGTATTGGTGAAATCTAGATTTGTCATGGAATATCTTGTTTTGTCCTTCTATGGTGATTGACAGTTTTGCTGGGTATGGTAGTCTGGGCTGGCATCCATGGTCTCTTAATGTCTGCATAATGCTTGACCATGACCATGACCATTGTCTCCACTGAGAAGTCAGATGTAATTCTGATAGGTCTACCTTTATATGTTACTTGGCCTTTTTCCTTTGTAGCTCTTAATATTCTTTCTTTACTCTGTATGTTTAGTGTTTTGATTATTATGTGGCGAGAGGACTTTTTGAGATCCAGTCTATTTGTTACTCTGCAAGCTTCTTGTATCTTCATAGGCATATCTTTCTTTAGGTAGGGAAAGTTTTCTTCTATGATTTTGTTAAATAAATTTTCTGTGCCTTTGAGTTGAACTTCTTTTCCTTCTTCTATACCTATTATTCTAAGATTTTGCCTTTTTTTGTTGTCTTTAAGTGATTTGCTGATATCTTCCAATATTTTGGAATTGTAAAATTGTAAGTAAATTGGGATCATGGGGGACCTTGGGGCAGGGTTAAAGGAGGGAGGGGAGGGGCAGGGAGGGGAGCAGAGAAAAATGTAGCACTCAATAAATATCATGGGAAAAAAACAAATAAAAAGCCAAAAATTAAAAAAAAAAAAAGAATTGAGGGACTGCAGGTGTGCAGTCCTGGGCCCATTTGTGGAGTTCTGGGGTCTAACCCAGGCTTCATGATGACGAGCACTCTACCAACTGTGCCGCGTCCCAGAGCTTCTGCTGAGGGGCGGTGTGTATATTAATATTTTGCCTGTGTACGTACACACAGATATGTGTATATTTGTGCAGCATGTGTTTGACTTGTGTTTATGGAGGACAGAAGAGAATGTCATCACCCCCGGAACTGTGGGTAAAGACAGCTGCGTGGCGCCATGTGACTGCTGAGCCCAGATCCTGAGTCCTCTGAGAGCACAGCAAGTGCTCCTAACCTCTGCGCCCTTTGTTCTGCTGCAAACCGGACTGTTTTTGTTTTATTTTGTTTGGATTTGTTTTCTGTTTGTTTGTTTTGTTTTTCCAGACAGGATTTTTATGTGTAATAGCCCTGGCTGTCCTGGAGCTTCCCTTATTGACCAGGCCAGCCTCGGACTGCCTTTGCCTCCTGAATGCTGGAATTAAAGGTGTGCTCCACCATGCCCAGATCTAAAACCAGTCTCTTAATGTGTTTGTGCGAGGTGCAAAGTAGGAATATTCAGTGTCACCTTGAGCTGCATGCCATCCTTGGCTGCTGGTGGGAGGGTTGTATTGTGTTCACTCTGTGTGAACACCCGTGAATCAGTTTGGCAAGAACTCGGGCACTGGGATTCAGACAGTGACTCAAGACTCCTCTTTGATTGCTTTGGGCTTTTCAGTACTCGCTTTTAGCTTGTTCTACATATCTCGTGTATGTGCATGAAGGTATTGCCTGCACGCATATAAGTGCACGACACGCGTGCACAGTGCACTGAGTTCAGAAGATGCCATCAGGTCCCCTAGAATTGGAGCTGTAGATGGTTGTGAGCCACCCTGTGAGTAGTGGGAACCAAACCTGTGTCTGAACTGCTGAGTCATCTCTCCTAACGCCAAGTTACTCAGGCGTTTTTGGAAGTCAGTACACAGTCACAATAGCACTTCACCAGGAGAACATTAGTCTTTCTCTATTCTTTACATCATGTGTTTATTTTTATTTACTTTTTTACTTATTTATTTCTTTATTTATTTGGTTTTTTTGAGACAGGGTTTCTCTGTGTAACATCCATAGCTTGTCCTGGAGCTAGCTCTATGGATCAAGCTCTCCTTGAACTCACAGAGAAGAGCAGGCTTCTACCTGCAGAGTGCTGGGATTAAAGGCGTGTGCCATCACGTGCCTTCGTTTAGTTCCAGAGGCAGCGTTTTACCTAGCTGTTAAGGTGTCCTTGAACTCCTCCTAATTCTCCTGTTTCAGCTACTGAGCTGTCTTCAACTTCCTTTGCTCAAGTGGGTTTGACACTCCTCCTCTTTCTGAGTTGGTCTCCCGCAGTGCAGGGTAGTCAGGAACTCACCAAGCTGCCTGTACGCACCACCCTTTTCCCAGGTATTCTGTTTGAGATTGAATGGCTTTATCACTTCTGGAATTTTGGGTTGTTTGCATGGGCTTTGAGACACTGACTGCAGCCAGGGTGGTGCAAGCTAACAATTCACTTCCTCAGGCTGCACGTGGCCCAGTTCATAAGGTACATCCGGGGGATGGGATTGAGGAACAGTGGGAATGGGATTGAGAGGAGCAGTGACTGTAGTCAGATGAGACAGGGGAATGTGTGTGTAATTGTGAGTTTCCCCATGCTGTCTGCCAGGGCTTTCTTTTTTCTTTTTCTTTTATTTTTTTCCTTCGGTTTTTCAAGATAGGGTTTCTCTGTCTTTGGAGCCTGTCCTGGGAACTAGCTCTTGTAGAACCAGGCTGGCCTTGAACTCACAGAGACCCGCCTGCCTCCACCACTGAGTGCTGGGATTAAAGGCGCGTGCCTCCACCACCCGGCTCTGCCAGGACTTTCATGACTTAATTTGTTTTGGTGGTGGTGGTTTGTTTCTGAGGTGTGACTAGGCCCTTTAGTGATTTCTTTGATAGGGAGGAAGAAGGGCTTCCTAAAGCCTCAGCCTGAAAAAGTATTCTTTCCTGAAGCATCCCCGTGATTCTACAGGAATGAGTGACCTAGCCCAAGCCACACACCTGCAGCAGGTACTGCAGTGGCTGCTGAAGGACGAGGCCTTAGCCATCTGTGCTCTAGAGGACCTGCCCGTGGAGCTCTTCCCACCACTGTTCAAGGAGGCTTTCGCCGGCAGACACACCAACATCCTGAGAGCCATGGTGGCAGCCTGGCCCTTTCACTGCCTCCCCATGGGGACCCTGATGAATCTCTTCCACACAGAGACTTTGAAGGCGGTGCTCGATGCACTGGATTTTCTGGTTACGCAGAAGGTTCGTCCTAGGTAGGTAAGACCCTTCTAATGGTGCTTCAGGTCCAGTTGGGACAACTGGAGTGAGGGAGAGTGTAGTCAAATGTGGATCTGGGCTTTCTCACTGTGCCAGCGTGGAGGACTGCAGAGGCCTTTTGTTCTTTTGTTTTTCGAGACAGGGTTTTTCTGTATAGCTTTGGAGCCTGTCCTGGAACTAGCTCTGTAGAGCAGGTGGGCCTCGAACTCAGAGATCTGTCTGCCTCTGCCTCCGGAGTGCTGGGATTAAAGGTCTGTGCACCACCACCCGGCAGGTCTCAGATCTTTCCAGAAGGTACAAAAGACAGTGAGGTGTGGAGGGCAGCTTAGTTCTGTGCTTCCAGGCAAAGTGGGATCAGGTAGGACTCACGGGAAACATAGCGAGGGCAGGAAAACAGAACTGCAGATGCCAGGGAGGAAAAGAGCCCTTCCCAGGGAATGAGGCCGTGGGCTAGATGCCCAGCTCTGAAAATACTTATCTATGAGACAGTAGAGGACAGAAAGTGAGTGGAGATGTGGAGGAATAGTAGACTATGTGGGGTCTCATCCCAGCTCTTTGCCATTTCTACCTGTTTTCCCAGGAGGTGGAAACTCCAAGAGCTTGATTTGCGGAAAATGCAGCCAAACTTCTGGGACAGACAAGCTGGAGGCATAGATACCAGCTACAGCCAGCAGGTCCTGAGCCAGGAGCAAACTCGGGCACCCGATCCACAGTGCGCTGTGAAGCAGCCCTTGAGGGTGTTAGCTGATTTTGACCTGTGTGGGGAGCGTCTCAGGGAAGCTGACCAATACCTGTTGAGGTGGGCCAAGCTGAGGAAAGGCTCGGTGCAGCTGTGCTGCAGGGAGCTGAAGATCAGAGCATCACACGTCTACACTGTCATAGAGATCCTGAGCATCTTAGACAGAGACCATGTCCAGGAGTTGGAACTGAAGTCCTGGTGGCAACAGGGAAGCCTGACCTGGCTTGCACATTTCCTGGGACAGCTGGGAAATCTTCTGGGAATCCCCGAGACTGTCTTCAGTGGTGACTCTGCTCCACCAGCCGTGAAGAGATGTGTTACTGAGCCCGTTCCTCAGTTCCCCAACCCTGACGGTCTCCAGCGTCTCTATATGAATAGCATCTACTTTCTAAAAGGCAATTTGAAAGCACTGCTAAGGTAGGATGGGAAGATGCCCTGCAGACCAGAGCAAAACGTTTTTCTGTGCTCTGCAGCTGGGGACCTTTGATATCTGCCAGGCACAATGAATCTAACAGGGCTGGAGACCCCGTGAAAGGGAGGCAACCTGCCTCTGTATTAGTGTGGGAATGGCTGTGTGGGGGCTAAGAAGCTGGAGGAAATTCTGGCACTAACATTGGGTGAAGCAGTGTGAATGGGGATCAAGTCTGCTGCTGATGTCTGTATCCAGAAGGTCTGCAGAGATAACCCCAAGTACATAACTAGGCCTTTAATTGGTTTGTTTGTGCAATGTTGCCCTGAGGTGACCAGTACTGGGGTTTTTAGCTTTAATAAAGGACTGTCAGTGTGTAAGTCCTGAAGCAATCCCACTCCGATGTTGACTGACCTTGGTGTAAAACACTGACCTGAGTGAGGAGGTATTGACAGCATCTTGATGTGCATGTCTGTCATCTGGTGAGACTGAACTTGAGCAATGCTAACCCATCCATCATAGCAGCAACCCTGTCACTAACACTCTCCAACTCCACTTGCCAGAGCTCATTTCTTGTCGCTCCCTAGGTGCCTGAAAACCCCCTTGGAGAACCTGTCCATCACTCACTCCCAGCTGGGGCAGGCCGACTTGAATCATCTACCCCTGAGTCTAAACCTACATCAACTCACACACCTGAACCTCAGCGGTGTGGTACTGTCCCATTTCAGTATTGAGCCCCTCCATGTTCTTCTGGAGAGAGTGGCAGCCACTCTGAAGACCCTGGAATTGCAAGGCTGTAGGATAAAGGTCTCCCAGCTCAGTGCCCTCCTGCCTGCCTTAAGCCAGTGCACCCAACTCACTAAGATCAACTTCCACAACAATGACAGCTCCGTGGCGGTCCTCCAGGACCTTTTCCACCACACAGCAAATCTGAGCCAGCTGGCCCTGGAGCTGTACCCTGCCCCACGGGAGTGCTACGATGACGAGAATCTTGTCCTCGAAGATAGATTTGCCAGACTTTGCTCTGAGCTCATGGATAGTCTCAGGGCCATAAGGCAGCCCAGATCTGTCTGCTTTGCTGCTGGTGCTTGCTTTGTGTGTTATGACTAGAGAGCAGACATCTTTGTGGACAGAGGGAGAGGGCTACTGCTCAGCACTGGGAGGTGAAGTCCGAAGGAGGGGTGTGTCATCGAATAGACACAGAATGTTGTGGGAGAGAGGGGATTAGGAATAACTATGTAGCGGTTCATTTGGAAGGGGAAAGTTGTCATGGAGAACAATGGGACTATGGGGACAAGTGACTTAAGAGTCAAATAAAACTTGGTATTTCTAAAACAAGCTTCTAGTAGTATATGTTAATGAATTGGGTGCTCCTTGGTGATGGTTGTAATTGTCAAACCTTGGGAAGCTGAATGCTCACTGTCTGAGGTCCTTCTTGGCCACTATTGTTATTACCATTTTTTTTTAAGCCTTGAGATCACTTATCTGTGAAAGGGAGGAAGGAAGGAAGAATTTCCTGGAACTAAAGGAAACCTAACAGATCCATAACAAAGAAATTGATATGTAATAAAAATCTTTCTTGGCCACGCCTTTAATCCCAGCACTCGGGAGGACAAGGCAGACCTTTGTGAGTTCAAGGCCAGTCTGGTCTACAAGAGCTAGTTCCAGGACAGACTCCAAAGCTACAGAGAAACCCTGTCTCGAAAAACAAAAACAAAACAAAAAAACCCAAAAAACAAACAAACAAAAAAATCCAAACCCTCTTTCTGACTAAAGAACATCCCAGGCCTGATGAATAGCAGACATTCAAATGAGTACTATAGTCAATCCTTCTTAAATTATCAAAACAAAACAAAAACAGATGGAGTATCCCTAAATTCCTTCCACAGAGCGAGCATGACTGTAATACCAATAATAAAATAAGTGACTATCCCTGATGAACATAGATCCAAGTGCTTTCAATACAATACTTGCAAACGCAATACAGGCATACATAAAAAGATCATCCACCATAAACACTTATCTCTGAAATGCAGAAATGGTTCAACATACCCATGACTTTTATAGGCAAAAGTCACTGTATTATATCAATAGAAGTGGAAATAGCCTTTTACAAAATCCAACGTGCCTTGTAGTTAAAAGTCCAAAAAATTAGGGGGACAGGAAATAGACTTCAACACAATGAAAGCTCTATATGAGAAACTCACAGCCAACATCATGGTAAATGGAGGGAAACTTGAAACAATTCCAGTGAGGTTGGGGAGTAGGCAGGGAGGTCCGCTATCATCATTCCTTTCAATATTGTGCTTGAAGGACTGGAGCAGTAAGGCAAGATAAGGAAATTAAAGGGAACTGAATAGAAAAAGAAGTTAAACTAATCCCTTATTTCCAGATGATTTTAAAGATTCATTTAGTTTTATTTTATGCAATGAGTGTTGGCCTGCATTCACATAACACATGTAATATCACGCAATGCATGTAATATTATACAATGCATGTAATGTCAGTGCAACCCAAAAGACCATTCTAATCCACAGAGGCTGCTGCCATTGCCCTCAGTTACATCCCAGATCTTGAAAGTAAGACTCATTGCTGAAGGCACCACACACTTTGGAGCAAGGACTGGGAGGGATGAATCATACTGGAACTGATCTGGAATCTCTGTGTACAAAGATGCTATCCAAGCTGCTAGAGAATAGTAATGGAAACTCCTGCCTGGTTATGAAGACTATGAGCTACTATGGCAGGACTAGATAGGTCAAGATAGACCCAAGGGTGCAGTAATGACACTCGTATCTCAAGGGTCAATAGCTACCTACTTGGACTTCTGTTCTTCTGAAAAGTATGGATTTTATGCCCTGTACTAGAAACTTAGCCAATTCCTTGTGGCTGGTGAGGTTGTGGACCCTAGAGATGAACTCACTACTCCTCCATTTCTATGCCAATATAAGTTCCAACTGTTTTCTAAGGGACATATTTTTATTCAGAGATAAGTATATGTAGCTCTTACCTCACTCACATAAAAAAAAATCTTTTGTTTGCTTGTTTGAAGTAGAAGGAGTCCATTACAGAAAACGATAATGATGAAAAAGGAGAGAATAATAACAATGGGGTACCCATCCCTAATTAATACATCTAGAAAACTGACCCTACACCTAAGGCTCAGGGAACATGCAGGAAGATGGGGCAGAAAGACTTTAAGATCCTGAGGACCCTGCTGTCTAATATGAGGCAGTGTCTTCTATAGATGACAGAAAGTTGCACCCAACTATAAAAACATGGTCACCTAAGCAAAACCTGCACAATGACAAGACCAGCTGACATCCCAAACTGGATGAGAAAAATCTCACAAGGCCTCAGCTAAGAATTAGGATGTACAGGAATTAAATAGCTGCTAAGAGGGGGAAATTGGTCATCTGGACCCAGCTCCCTGATTGCTTATCCAACCCCTAGTGATCTTCCCTAAACACACATGTATATTTACACTAAAGGAGCTTGGCAGGATTCGTTTATAGGTGTGTGTGTGTGTGTGTGTGTGTGTGTGAGAGAGAGAGAGAGAGAGAGAGAGAGAGAGAGAGAGAGAGAGAATTTACTAAAGAAGCAGTCATGAAATTGAGAAGGAATGGAGGGGTAATGGAGTAATTGGAGGAGGGAGAATATGGGGTAGAAATGATGTAAGTACATTATTCATAAAATCCTAAAAAAAAATGGTTCTTAAAAAGAACTGGATGGGCCAACAAGGTAGCTCAGCATGCTGGTAAGCATGGAGATGTGAGTCTGAGCCCCACGACACATGTTATGGAAGAGAACACATCTCTGAATATTATTCGAGTTCTTTGTTTGTTTGTGTGTATGTGTTTAAATTTTTGTTTTATTGAGACTGGATTTCTTTGTGTATCTTTGGCTGTCCTGGATCTCACTCTATAGACCAGGCTGTCCTTGAACTCACAGAGATCCACCTGCTGTCTCTGTCTCCCAAGTGCTGGGATTAACACATGAATGTGAATGCCATCACATTCAGCTATGTTTGTTTTAAGACAGGGTTTTATTAAGTAGCTCTGGATGTCCTGGAACTCATTATGTAGATCTGGGTGGCGTTGAACTCAAAGAGATTTGTCTGCCTCTGTTTCTCAAGTGCTGAGATTAAAGGAGTGCACCAACTTTCTCAGTATTATTTGATTTCTTTTGTTTGTTTGTTTGGTTGGTTTGGTTTTTGTTTTTCAGGACAGGGTTTCTCTGTGTAGCCCTGGCTGTCCTGGAGCTCACTCTGTAGACCAGGCTGACCTCAAACTCACTGTAATCCGCCTGCCTCTGCCTCCCAAGTGCTAGGATTAAAGGCGTGTGCCACCACCCCTCACCCTGCATTATTGATTTCTAATTGAATCATTTTTCCTGATTTGACTCTCAAGGTTGTTTGCTATAACAACTACTCCTTCCTTCTTTTCATTCTTAGAGGGACTGGTGCTTTTCACACTGGGGTAAAACCTACTATACAGGCAAGGATGACATAGAACTCCTGATACTAAAACCCTCTCCCCCCTGAATGCTGAGGTGACAATCATGCACACGAGCCCAGCAGATGTCATAAAAACCAGTTCTAGCCTAGTGTTGCCTCTCTGCATCCCTGCTGTAGGACAAAGAAAATTCAAAAGCAATGATTAGAATTAATTATTGGTGGGTGGGCCATATGCGCATGATGCACATGCGGAGACCAGAGGCAACATTTCAGGAATCTGTTCTCATGGGCTCCAAACATCAAACTCAGGTCTTCAGGCTGGAAGCGAATGCCTTCTGCTGGGCCTTCTGGGGGTTGCTGGGTAAGGGACTTCTAAAGGCATCTGAGGCACCGAGGTTTCTACTCTTTTCTTCAAGAAAGGTACCACTGTTTTCTGTTTGGAATTTGATGTTATTGCTTGGCAGTTTCTCACTGTGTGGATCAGGTTGGCCCAAAACTCATGAAGATCCTCCTGCTTCAGCTTCTGGAGTGCTAAGATCAAGAGTGTGCACTCCATGCAGGATGACAAAGCTGTGTTAATAAAGTTTATTGTTTGCTTGAGCTTCAGTTCACCGTGCTTTGCTGTTGATTTTCACACTTTGAGAGAAAGTGTCCGTCTTACCCTTGATGGTTCTAAAGTCCTTTATCAAGCCATCATCCTTTCTGCTAGGGAGGACTCCAGGTTCCTCCACCTCAGCCCTTTCTCATTTGCAACAAATTTATGTGGTGTGTTTGCGTTTTTGTGCTTGTCTTCTACTACAGCTGTATTTGTTCTGATACAACTGCCAAAAGCCCTTTTAGATGCTGTGGAGAAACTCTGGCTACACTAGAACTTCATCCCTTTCACCCCAGGTCAGATACAATTCTTTACACCAGTCCTCTGTTTTCTCCAGTCCCCTTCCTTTGATGGTCTGTAGTTCCCTGCTGCTTCTGCTGGCTCACTTTGGAGCAGCGCTCCTGGGGTGGGACAAGGCACTGTCACCCTGACTCAACCCTATACCTACTTCCTCTCACTGGATCACTGGCTCTCACGTTCCCCTCTCTCTCTCTCTCTCTCTCTCTCTCTCTCTCTCTCTCTCTCTCTCTCTCTCTCTCTCTCTATGAAGTGTCTCAGTTTCACTCTGCAGCCAAATCATCTGCTTATCGCTCTCTAATGCTTAATTTTCAAATGTCTCTCCAAGAATGCATGGGGGTAATCTCTTGATCCACTGCAGCAGATCCTGTTCAGGTTCCCCTTCTGCTAAATGACCAAAGGACTCCCTCTTCAACAGATCTAGGACTAACCCCCTCTGACAATGACCCTGCTCAGCTCGAAGCAGTTAAGAAAGAGTTGATGTCCCTGTTTCCCGCTTCTTTTGAGGCTCCTGCTCCCCACCTCTTTCTGACTTTATCGGTCTTTGCAATGATAGAATGCCGTGGCTATAAACTGAGATTCCTAGGAAATTACAGATGATCTTGCTCCGCAGTTATTGGTCAGCCCAGAAAGGAATGTCTGTCTCACCTGACCAGCCTATTTCAGGAAGGAGAGGCTGCAGGAGAGAGACCTGGGCTACAGCTGCAACACTTTCCTCATTCCCAACCCCCACACCGCCCAGCACCCACGCCTAAAAGGGTCACAGCCAGCTTTTTTCCCCTGGCAGGCCCCCTAATTTCCTGTGGGGGAGGGGCTGTCCTTCACTGTACTCTAATGCAAACAGTCCAGTCTGTTGAAGGTCAGACTCCAGTCTCTCTCTGCCTTCTCTCTTTTTAAGCTGACTCATAAATCATACACTATCAATTTATAGGTATTTACCAACTGGATATGAAGAAAAACTAATGTTTTACCTATACTATGATAACTATGGCTAGTTAGCAATAATTGATTGTTTATTTCAAAATAGCTAATCGGGAGCATTTTGAATGTCCCCAACCCAAACTTAAAATGTCTGAAGTTTTTGAGCAGTTTAAAGAAGAAAAAAAAAATGTCTGAAGTGATGGCTCGGCCAGTCACAATGATCCGACCACTTTTTGTTAGACATATGTATCGATCTGTCACACTGCACCCTATACATGCACAAAATTCCTAGGTGGCCATTACATTTTTAAGGATATTTTAAATTGAGGCTGGAGAGACGGCTCAGAGGTTAAGAGCACTGGGTGCTCTTCCAGAGGTCCTAAGTTCAATTTCCAGAAGCCACATGGTGGCTTGTAACCTTCTATAATGAGATCTGGTACCCTCTTCTAGTGTGCATAATAAATAAATCTTTTTTTAAATATATATATACATATATACATGTGTGTATATATATTTTTTTGTTTTGTTTTGTTTTGTTTTGTTTTTCAAGACAGGGTTTCTCTGCAGCTTTGGAGCCAGTCCTGGAACTAGCTCTTGTAGACCAGGCTGGTCTCGAACTCACAGAGATTCGCCTGCCGCTGCCTCCCGAATGCTGGGATTAAAAGCGTGCGCCACCACCGCCCAGCTTAAAGATATTTTAAATCAAAGGTAAAATAAGGATATTTTCAGACAAAATCTAAAAGAATTGATGATCATTGTTGATCCACACTATAAAAAAATACTAAAAACTTCACTGAAGGGATACTATACCAGAGAAAAGAAAGATACAAGCAGGGATAGCACTTCAGAAGTCCAGCCAGAAAGACTAAAGAGAAAATAAAACCATGAGTTTGATGTTTATAAAGTACACAGAAACTATTGGTTGTGGTGGCACAGGCCTTCCCAGCACTTGGGAGGTAGAGGCAGGTCTACTCCGTCTCCATATCTGTGAGATGAAGTACAGTCTAGTTTACATAGTGAGTTCCAGACTAGTCAGGACTATATGGTTAAACTCTGTCTCAGAAAGAAGTAAAGAGGGCTGGAATGACGGCTTAGCCATTAAAGGCTAGGCTCACAATTAAAGATATAAGAGCTCAGTTCCAGCACCCACCCACAGCTGCCTCTCCAGCCACACACACACACACAAAAAAAAAAAAGTAGAGGGGGGAAGGAAGGGTTTCACAGAAACCAGAATATCAAACAATAACAAAAACGGCAGGAAAGGAATTGTTACACATCTGAGAAATATAAATTAAGAGTAGAAACAACAACTGGACAGTCACAAGTATGGCAGGCCATCGCTAAGCCGTAACATCCTGAGTGATGGCGTGTGATCTATGGAGCAAAAGGGACGAAAAGTGGTGCTGATGTAATCCACAGCTGTTTGGCAGGAGGTAGCAAAGCTACATCAGATCGTAATTTAGGCAATCTTATTTCTAGGTATCCCCACAAGGAGAAACACATACAAATTTATGAAGCTATGTGCTGAAAGTCTCTGTAGCAACATGGTATATACAAGAAAAACTTTGGTCACAAATATAAAAATTAATTACAACAAACTGTTAATAGTCACTATAAATTAAGGAAGGAGTGTGGCGATAAAAACCAAATGATTTAAACATGAAAATGTGATAAACTGCAAGTTAAAGTAAGTATTAAAAAGATTCATAAATCAATTTGAGTTGGCTTTTAACACTTGCAACCAAGTACTGAGAAGTCATTTTGCAAAAATGTGTGTCAGAATGTAATTGTCTGTGAGAACGCTCATTTCAGAATTGCTAATATGAGGTTATAAATCATCTAAATATCCTGAAGTTTGAGCTGTTAAGAATCATTATGGTTTTAAGAGACTTGTCTTTTAAGATTTATTTTTGGTTAAGCATATGGAGGGGTATGGGCACGTGAGCATGGATGTCTGCTGAGTTCAGAAGAGGGTGTCAGGTCCCCAGGAGCTGGAGTTAAGGCAGTTGTGAGCCTCTTGAAGTGGGTGCTGGGGACCAAAGTCTAATGCTGTGGGAGAGCATCCAGTGCTGTCAGCCACCCAGCCATCCCTCCGGCCCCTAAGTCATTGGACCTCTTTATAAAAGAATACATTGTAATTATTAAGCAATCACTAGGCTATTACTCTAGTTACATTAGTAATCCTAATTGTATAAAGCTTTTTCTTTTTCTTTTTTTTTTTAAAGATAATTTGGCTTGTTAAACATGAAACTCTTAATGAAAGCTCTCTCTCTTTTTTATTTTAAATTCATTTGTTATGTATATAGTGTTCTGGGCACCAGATCTCGTTATAGATGGGTGGGAGCCATCATGTGGTTGCTGGGAATTGAACTCAGGACCTCCAGAACAGCAGTCAGTTCTCTTAACCTCTGAGCCATCTCTCCAGCCCTTTTTTTTTTTTTGGTCTTGTTTTGTTTTATTGTTTTATTTTTTTTCTTTTTGTTTTTCAAGACAGGGTTTCTCTGTAGCTTTGGAGCCTGTCCTGGATGTATAAAGCTTTTAAGACACATGGTGGGGCTGAGAATAGATCTCAGCGGTAGAGCACTTGCCTAGCATGAGCAAGGCCTCAGGTTTGATCCCTCCCTGAAAGGACACACCCACTACGGTGTAATGATAACAGAGGAGGTTTGGGGATTGGTAACTGCTGACTGAACATCAAAGGAAGCCATTATTCTTTACATATTTCTCTATTTAAAATTTTTCCTAAGTTACCTTTCTAAATTAAAAATGTCAAACAAAGAGCTCCAATGAGATAAGATGGGTAACCTTTCTTAACAATAAAAGTGAACCATCTTTCATCACAGGTGGTAGCAATGCTGCCAGAGCCCAGTGTGCATCTGGTTAAGTGGGACTCAGTGGCCATGAGAAGGATCTTAGATCTTGGAGTTTCCAGACTCCTACCAGATGCAAGACAAATGTCATAGGAATTCCGAGGCCCATTCAAAGACCAACAGCACATACAAACTTTATATTAACTATTTACATAAACTATAAGGTTATGGGTAAAATAACCAAGTAATGTAAGTCCACAATAATTCTCCTTTGACTTTCACCTCTCAGGATCCTAATCCTGATCGTGCACAATGGAAAGATGAAAACATATGACTATGTGACTATGATGCTAACTCTCAGACCTCTGAGGACTTACAGAGAAGCAGGGTAATTATATATAACACAATTAGAGATGCGTATCAAAGTGCTTAGGTTTATAACATTTATTATCATACAAATTGTCATGAAACAGAAAGACTTCCTTGCCCAGAACTTAGACACAAGTTCCAAGAGTAGAAGATGTACAATATAGGAATCTCACTACAAAATTAAACATCTTCCAAGTTCATTCTCAGGTCCATGTTTTTTGAATAAATATTTTATTTACAACAAACCCACATAGATCTTTATAACATATAAGTTTAGCGTTACACATCTTCTGCTCTGTGTATTTTGAAAAATAGACATTTTCAAATGCAACTTTCCAAAATAAATATTGATAAATTTTATATAAAAATAATTCATTCGATACAAACCCCATCCATGGAATCCATTTCAAGCTGCTCATACAAACACATGTCACAGTGTCTCAGTTGTGACCCGTTGGAGTTTAAGTTGCTCACTCAACATTGACGATGCGTGCAGAAGCCCTTGGCTGCTACAAACTCGAGGCTCAAGGGAGTAAACTCGCTGCCTGGTTACCTCCCTCTCACAGATGGTTCTTCACAGGCCATTTTCAATTTGTGCTTTAAAGTCCGAGAACGGGGTTTTCTCAGGAACTACTTCAAGAGCATTGAAGCAACTATTAATATGAGTGTTGGAGGATGAACAAAGATAAATTTCCTCTGAGAGTCACCCAGTATTAGATAGAGATCTGCTCACACCCACTGGAAGGGACATAGAGCTGTAGGCGCAGCAGCTCCTGATGCAGCAGCTCCTGATTCGTCCGTATGCTGCCCACGCTCCCTGTGTGCATGCCTCCCAGTTCTCCCAGCCTGAAGTTTATTTTCCCGGGGCTCTCGGTAGCTAACGTCAACACTACTAGAGGAACGCAAACATATGCTTGACATTGGCAAGAAAGGGGTTAATTTTACAGGAAAAGTATGAGAAGAATTGCAAGACTGACAAGGCGAAGGGTAGAAATCCTAACTTCAAGTCCAGGCTCTCCCACTGGCTTGGGAACCTTACCCAAATCTTTTTTTTTTTTTTTTTTTTTTTATGATTAGGGTGAAACTGGGTAACAAATTAACCAAATCTTTTTTAGAAAGAAAGGGACATCTCTTGTCAAATGCAGAGCATCTACAGGTGAAGCATAAGGCTGCAACAGGAGCCCGACTCTCAGAGAGACAGTGTGGCTTCTGGTTTTTCACCTTTGTTCTTCGGAAACTGTGTTCATCTAGGAAACATAAAATCCTGCCACTCCTAACACATGATTTCTCTTCTCACTGTTTGGAATGAGCCATGGCTCACGTGATGGATTTGCTTTCTGTAAGATTTGAATTTAAAGAGAGTGGTTGTTTTTCAGTTTGAGACCTTTGAAAAACATATTCAAAACTCCACAGTCATAGGTTTATTTTGTTGTTGTTGTTGCTGTTCGGGTTTTTTGTTTGCTTTTTGCTTGCTTGTTTGTTTGGTTGGTTGGCTGGTTTTTCAAGACAGAGTCTTTCTGTGTAGCCCTGGCTTTCCTGGAACTCATTCTGTAGACCTTGCTGGCAATGAGCTCAGTGCATTAGAGCTCTTGGCAGGCTGGCGTGAGGCCTGGGGTTAACTCCAAACACCAATAGATAAGTTCAAAAACTACTATAAAACAAACTTATAGGAGCCTTGGGAAGAAAAGTAAGATTATTCTGGGTTATCAAACATCACGTATTTTCCCTAAATCTTACAAAAACTTGATTTAGTAACAATTTTCACAAGGACCCAGGGATTAGCATGTAGCAATAGTGAAATCAGCTTTCACAAGTGGAAATCAGAACCCAAATCACTGGCAACAAACTTGACCTTATCCTGTGGGTGGGTACCCATAAGCCAAAGCCTGCAGCCCAGTCCTGCTCTATGACTACGTCAGTCAGTCTTTCCGATGTGATTTCTGTTTTTAGAAGGAAACTCATCTCAGCACAGCAATGAGCTCATATTCCTATGCTCTTCCTAGACTCCTCTAGCTCAAATCCGCGGCATTTCAATGACTGTTGGATCTATGAATTCACTGTCCCTCACACACCATTTTCGCTCCTGAGCTGAAGAAAATACCCATTGGTTTCTCTTACGCACTGATCTGGGCCCAGAAAGCCCAAAGCCATGCTATCACAGCAGACATGCGCAGTGGTTCATCTCTAGTTATACACTGAGTGGGAAAAATTTTAAATTTTGCATCTCTCCTATACTGTACCTTCAATTAATAGGCTTTATCAATAGGCAAATATTAAAAGTGATAGATAGGTCAATTTCAACATGTAATAATTCATTACTGAAAATCAGTGTGAACAAAAATTTTCCTGTATCTTTGCACAGAACACCGACTAGTGCTCTTCTACCTTCTCACGCCAAAACAGGCACCAGCTGACGGTAGAATCCTGGGCCATTTTACCAACTCAGGGCATGTGACAGTTTCATTGAACACAAAGTCTGGGGGGAAAAAATTAATTACGGCCAAGGATCTGTCTTATCACTTAGAACTGCTCATCATAAAGCAATGGCAGGGTGGGATCTACTTAGGTTAATGGTAAAATCAACACCCCAATCTCAGGTCAGTGTGAAAGGCTGCTGATGCTTGGCAATACATAAGCACACCTAGTTAAGCACTGATGTGTTCACTCTGATGATACTGATACTCTTGGAATTCTTCTTGATATTGGACACCTGAATGTGCAGGTTTTTTGACCAGACTTCTTGTTTGCTAGGCTGTCTTTGGGTCATCTTGCTATACCAAACACTGAAATAAATAATACATCCCCACATCGGTTTTCCAGTCCAAGACTAGGTCTCAATTATTCAGTCATCACCCTGTTTCCTCTCACTGGGTCTTCTCTGATAAGATCAGTTATTTGATTTCAAAGCATGGTAATGTAAGAGCTAGGTCTGAAACTCAGTCGGTAGCATTAAAAGGACGTGAACTAAATCTGAATTCTGGTTCCGTCAATCGTTAAGTCTGGGACTTTGGGCAAATGACTTAATCGCCTTATCTTTGATAGGGGGATAATGATACAGCGGGAATGTCCCTCATGCAATTACTGAAGTAAGCAAGTTAAAGTATGCAACCTGTAGAGTACAGTGGTTGCTTTATCTAGTAGTGATAGCCAGTGAGGGGAGAAATAGCAACCCAGTGGCGGCGGGGAGGGATGGTGACTCTAGAGCAGCGTGCAGTGGCGTTTGGCAATCCCGTACTCTAGCTGAGGCTGGCATCCTGCTCTCCAGGATGCCCACACTGCCATCCAAGTGCTGGTGACGAAACTGTCATTCTAATAGAAACTTTCATCCTTTGTCGCGGATGCTGGCTTTGCTGCAAAGTGACTAGCCGACCCGTCCATCTTCAAAAGTGTAACTTCTCAGAGTAGGGTTCAATTCTCTAATTATAGTCAACATTTAACGGCATGATGCTTTAAATAACACAGTCGGGTGGCACAAAGTACAAACATGTCACATACTTCCAAAGCACACAAAGATACCTATCCAGTTTAAATTTGCACGTGCACATGTGTGAATTTGCACAACACAAAACAATTCAAGGTAAGGCGAACACACCCTTGGAAACAATTATATCTCAGGGATCTTAGAAATAAGAGACCACCCCAGTCTAGCTTGACAGTATATTCAACAAGAGTTCATCTACATTGCTAGACTCATGAAAGCTTCCTTCTATGTTTTGTCTGTGTGAGAGAAGATAGACACAATTAATTTGGAAACAATCATTTTCATACTAGACTCTGACGCTTGTCTCCCACATCCACAACAATAAAAGAATATATTACACATGATGCGCTCTACGGGAACACAACACTAGAGACTGCCTGAATGAGATTACACAGTGAGGTCACACGTCTTATTCTCCATTATCCTATGACTGTGAGTGGAACAGGTTTGAAATTGCGGCATGTACGGTACGAAGGTCTTCTTAGCAGAAGTTCCTAAATTCAAGTTATTTTCTACAAAGTGTGAGCAACTGTCCTGGAGGAGTCTGATGTCACTAAACAGACAGTGGCCTGGGAATGGGCACAATACTCCTGAATCATCAGTCAAAAACATATCATTCTCTCTTTTTTTGATGGAGGTGACCCCTAAATAATAGACAGACTTCTCACTCTGATCTTCTTCAGGGAAATTCCCTTCCAGTTCCAAAAGTTCATCCAACCCCGAGAATGAAACTTGTGGTGAAATCGTGTTGGGTTGCTGATCGGATAGTAGGAGAAACGCCTGGGCCTCTATCTCCCAGGAGCTGCTAGGGAAAGATGCTCTCAGTGGGGAGTGTTCACTGGAGATGCTCTTGCTGACAGAACCATGCAGAAGCTCTTGCTCTTCCTCCGTTTCAACCATTTTCAAGTGGCTGACCAGCGTTGCATATTTAACTGAGGGTTGTCTCTGACACTCATCCTCACAGGTTACCTGGGTGCTCGGAGCCCCAGAGAAGGTAGCACTGTTACACTGGTCACTAATACAGATAGAACCCCTCTCAGGGTCTGGAGTGGTCAGAAGAAGCGAGACCATAGCTGCTGGTACCATCTCATCTTTATTTTTCCAAGTTGTATCGACACTGATTTCTTCTGAAATGGGTTCGGGCTCCAGAAGAAGAGGACCAAATATCACTGATTCTGCATGCTTGGTAAAAAGATGCTCAAATGTTTCCGGCTAAAAGAAAAGACACATTTTAATGCTCAGTTTGTTACAACTTCATTCTGTCACACTTGCAGAAAGGCCAGTGTGTAAGGTTAAAAACAAGGGATATCAACCAAGTACAAATGACACAGTGTGGGACTGAAAACTTGAAATATCAAAAACCAGAAGGGAGAGACAGTCTTGGCTTTTTGAAAGTCAGACAAGAAAGTCTCAGGCTTGTGTTTTTCAAACGGTACAACCATAAACACATAAATCGCTCTTCAGGGGTAAAAATGAGCTGGATGTTTCATCATGGTCATGGGCTACAAGGAAGCAAGCCATACCTGCAAATGCCTCGGCCTCCCTGGAGCCTGGGTTCTGTGCCTGGAGAATTCTCTCCTCAGAAAAAGCCATCCTATGTTATAGTTGCCGCCCTATTTTATAAGTGATTCTATTTGATAATAACTTGTACAAAATGATTTCTGAAAAAAAAGCCATTCTATTTTATAGAAAATTCCACAAAATCAAAATTTAATCTCTAGGCATGAAAACAAACAAACAGAAAACCAGGTTGGAATACAACATGAGGAGCAAAACAAGTTTTCCAAAGATAGTACCAACAACTGCTTCATACCACAGGGTACGATGCAGAGGTGGAGTAAGTGACTCACATACCTGCCTCTGGCCACAGTGAGAATCTGCTTGAGAGAAACTGAAAATAATAGCCGATGGCACTTACTTGCTGAAGATGGTGAAAGAGACATTGACAGACGTGAACACTGTTATTCCTTATACATAACTTCATGTAAAGATATATCCCATGGAACACATGGAATGAAGACAAACACACAAGACAAATGTACACCAAGTATTTTTTTTATAAGAACAAGGGTTACATAACAATGAAATCCTGTCAAGCAGCTACAAATCAAAAATCTGCGTGCAAAAAGCTCAGTACAAACAATGTAAACTTAAAACACAAAATTAAAATAAAAATACTGCAGATACATCACATTGAGTGGATAACACAACTAAATAGAAAATATGTTCAGTTCATAGATCATACATGTAATTTAGCTTTTGAATGTTACAGTTTTTTAAGCTAATAAAATGAATTCTGAGTTATGGCCTGAGATAGCAGTATACTCAAATGTTCTTCACAATGGCAAGCATATCCCATATAAAAACACAGCAGTTGCAAACTCCTAGCTGACATATATTAGTGATTAAACAGTAGAGGAATAAATATACTGAACACTAAATAGAGTAATGGCATAGACCTATGTCAGTGTTAAAATACTGATGACAAACACTGCTAAAAATGCTATGAGGAGAAAATGGATCCTACCCCCACACTGTTTCTGACAGGAATCTGTACATTTGTGACTTCCTTCAAACATTCTATTTTTTCCCTTAATATTTCTACTACTTATATTGTTGATTTTTTTCTAAACAAGCTTGACATCCAATCCATTCATTTTGCTATCTTCTTTCTACCAATATGGGAAAATAGAAACAACATACAGCATGCAGTTGAGTTCATGTGTGTTTTTCAAATGATCTGTTCCATATCCTCCATGGGCCCTAAACCTTCTTAATGAACAGCTAATTGTGGAACAAGTTATGACCATCTTAAAAAGCATCCACGTGGAAGGCTTCAATAATAAATGCTTTTTAACCACACATTACTGAACTATATATTATCAGGGGTCACAGAACTTCTTAAAAGTATGTTTGTTTGAAATTTATTTCACTCTGTGGATATAAGAATTGAAAAACAACCTTTCATAAGTTCGCAGCTAGACATTATATTACAGTGATGTCTGTTAACAGTAAACGAAGAAAAAGGGATACAACCCTCCTAGTGTCTTAACTTTCTTTAAACATACAAATAAAATTACTAATCACATCTAAGTGACCCACATATCTTAAATTTGAATGCTATTTGTGTCCATAAATTTGGTTTAGTTGAATGTAAGCAATAAAGTCTATACTATACATTAACATCATGCAGACATGGCAGGACATCTGTTTTTCAGGGAGAAAAGCCCTGTCCTCACCAGGATCTATTTGTAAAATCCCAGAAAGTCTCCCTTTCTTGCACACCTCCCTGTCTGCCAGAAGTCTTGGGCTGATTCAGTGGAAATAAATTGATTCATGGAGGTTGTTACTCTCTTCTGCTCTGGGCAATTTGACATGAGTGTGTAGGGTTATCCTGAAATGAAGGATAGCTTCCACTGGTATGTGTGGGGTTATCCTGAAATGAAACACAGCTTCCATTGGTGGGTGTGGGGTTATCCTGAAATGAAACACGGCTTCCGTTGGTGTGTGATCACCACAAACCACAACTTCTGGCTTCCTTTAAACTAAAATAAGAGTGAGAGCTTAAGTCATGTTCAAGACCATAGGAAACTAAAATTTCTAGATTGTTCCAAGTTTGGTAGACAAAAGCCATGTTATTCAAAAGAATCTGAAATTCACAAATTTATAAGTGTCCATTAAAAAATCAGTACAGAAGCTTTCACAAATAGAAATCAGAGCTAAATACCTTCCCTGCAGTGTGTGTGGGGTCTTTGCAAAGTTGGATGTCAGAAGTTGCCTGTTAGAGCTCCCTAGTTCCAGCAATCTCTACCACATTTGCTAACAGAACATGTTCTGACAGCAACAGTCACACCATTAACATTTTATGACCAGAAAAATAAAAATTTTGAAAGCAGAGACTGTGATTATTAATATCAAACTTTAGGTGCCCTGATAATTAAGCATATACCCCACTGAACTACATCAAACCTACATAGTGGCCACAAACATACATGTCTCTATTAAGCTCATCACATGTTAGTTCTTAGTAATTCGAACAATAGTTTGGGTTTGCTTCCCTCCTTCAAAATGTAAACATCTTCTAATACTCTATAGACTGTTGGGAAGTTGGTACATTGGGTTCATCTGTAGTGGTCATGAGAGACTTCAAAGAATGTCCGTTCTCTGTTTAAATAAAATAGAACAAAATAAGAAAGCAAAATAAAATGGTCATGCAGAAAGCCAACGATAAAAGATTCCAACCCCTCTCTTTCATGGAGTCAGACTCTATGTTCTTGTGTTGTGTTGCAGTGATGTGCATAGGAAAGGGGAGGGCCAGGGTCTGGAGGGCCTTCTCTCTCCTTACTGAATGCCAGAGCTACTCTAAAGACAGGTCCATCACTGTAGCAGGGAAGACTACGGCAGCAATAGCAGAATAGGTAAAAGAACAAGGACTCAATGAAGAAGAGGGGGATAAAATCAACAGTAATACTGAAGGGTTTGAGGGGTGGGAAAGGATAAGGGTTAAGTGATGAGAAGAAAAAAGTAAAAGAAAGACAATAGACTTTGTTTCCCGGGTGCTGGTTTTTGGGAAATTAAAGTGATGTGATAGGCATTCGAGAAATGGAGAAAAAGAGTAACAAATTTTCCTTAAAAAAAATGGTAGTTCAAAAGGTTTCCGTTTGAAGAAAAAAATGAAAAAGTTTTCCTAAAGCTGCAGAGAACTGAGAAAGTCCCAGAGCAGTGCACAGACGGGTAAACCTGTCAATGCCCATGAATCCGTGGCAGCATCCTCACGCTGCTCTAGGAGCAGATAGAATTTAGGGGCATAAAAATGAGCTGCTGAGAAGATTAAAAGCAACACAGTTGAAAGTATTGGCGATTAGGGGAGGAGTGAAGCAGGAGACTATAGTTTCAATAGTCTATGCTAAGCTACACACTTGTATTTCTCTCAAACTCTTCAAAAGGCAAACAGAAGTGCCAGGGGCATGCACCAGAACAAACACTGGCAGCCACACTTCCTGCCAGCAGTGGTGGTGTGCAGCTCAGAACAGAGAAAGTTGGCAAATGATCAGCTGTCCCATGGGAAAGAGAAGGGTGGGTTTGCTAGGCTGAGTGCACAGAATGGAGACACCACCAGGTCAATGGTGAGCTGGGATATTTGTCAGGAAAACTGCAGACATGGCATGCAACCAGCCCAAGACAGAGAAGTATGCTGCAGTCAATGAAGCTGAAAGGAGGTGAAGATCTGAAGAGCCCTTTGACATCAGCCATGAAAATGCAGAATTTGGAGTTTGCCCTGATGAGTTTCAGTCTTTGGTCCAACATTTCCTCAATATGCTACCTTTCTTCCCTTCTGGAATGGCAATATATATTCTGTGCCATTGTATGTTGGAAACATGTGATCGGCTTTTTGATTTTGGTTTTACAGGTTTTACAGCTAAGAGATTTCCTTGAGTCTCAGAAAAGACATGGACTTTGGACTCTGAAACAGTGTAGAGACTATGAAAAACTATGGGAACGTTTGAGTTGGACTGAATGCAGTTTTCATTATGATATAGCTGCAAGCCTATAGGGGCCAGGGAGTGGAATGTGGAGGCTGAATGAAAATTGCCTCCGCAGGCTCATATATTTGCATGCTAAGTTCTCAGTTAATGGTTTGAGAAGGATTAGAGGGATCAAGAGGTATGACCTTGCTGGAGTAGGTGTGGTCTTGTTAGAGGAGGTGTGTCACTGGGGGTGGTGGGCTTTGAGATTTCAAAAGCCAACCCCAGGCCCAATGTCTCTCTGTCTTTCATCTTGGTTCAGAATGCAAAGCTCTCAGCTACATCTCCAGCACCATGCCTTCCAGTGTCCTGCCATGTTCCTCACCATGGTGATAATGGACTAATTTCTGAAACTGTAAGCAAGCCCTCAGTTGAGTGGTTTCTTTTATAAGAGTTGCCTTGGTCAAAGTGTCTCTTCACAGCAATAGAACACTGACTAAGACAGCATTGCTTTTGATGTAATAATATAAGCAAAAGAAATGAAGATGTTAAAAGTGGAGGAAATTAATTTTAGGGAAAAGTTAGAGATGAGCTTAGATGTTTAGGTCACATCCATAAAAAGTAATGCTCCTCCAAATCAGGATTTGAAGAACAAATTAAAGGAAATTTATGGATTTAAAATATATTATTTAAAAAAAACTATTGAATCTGGCTGGGCAGTGGTGGCACAGGCCTTTAATCCCAGCACTCAGGAGCAGAGACAACCAGATTTCTGTGAGTTCAAAGGCAGCCTGGTCTACAGAACTAGTTCCAGAACAGCCAGGGCTGTTACACAGAGAAACCCTGTCTTGAAAAAAAAAAACCAAAAAACTACTGAATCTGAATTGGTTTTTAAAAACATTGGGTTTCCATTGGCTGTTTCCTTTGCAGTATGCCCTGGGATATATATTTGCCTGTCTATTCCTTTGTCTTGAAATGAATATGCCTTATTTTGTTAATTCATTTATTATTTGAAGGTCATTTGGATTTTTATTCAAATTCTGGCTATTATTGATAATTCTTTTATGAATTTTCATAAATAAATATCCATGCAAAAGTTTCTTCATTCTTTTAGTAGAAATGTTAGGGTAGATAGCTGAGCCCTGATTTCAGATGGGAAGAACTGCCAGACTCTTTAAAGTCTGCACTGTTTTTATCTTCCTAAGGGCAGTCAGAAAGCTTCAGTGTCTCTACTGCCTAGTATTTCTGCCTTTTCTGTGATGGACATCCCACAAGCTGTGGAGGGTACCTTGTGGTTTTAACTTGCATTTTTCTGATGTCTAAAGATGCTGACTATGTGTTCACTTGTAAATATAAAGGTGATTTTGTCTTTTACATATATGGTCTCTAGAAAAATGCATAGTCAGATCCTGTACCTACAGTATTTTTTGTTGTTGTTGTGTTAAAAAATGTAACATACAATTGACTATCTCATTTATCTTTGAATGTCATTTAGTAAGTATTAACCACACTAGGGGACACAATGGTAATATGAAATTGATGGCAAGGGTTATCACTTTGTCGGAGGGACTTGGGTGTGAAATCAGGTTTTAATAAGACCCGTTTGGGTATGTAGTCAGGGCAAGCTACCAACCCACCCTCAACCTGTCTTGTCATTGATTCTTAATGGTGTAGCTTTGTTACACCCTAAAAATACATAAACACTACATTTACCGAAAAAGAGAAAGTGAAATATTTGCAAAGGTAAAGAGAAATCTCTCACAAATGGGGATATTCATAACCCTCTGTCTTTTAAAAATAATTTACACTTTAGGGACTGGAGAGCTGACTCAGCAGTTAGCAGTGCTTGGCGCTCTTCCAGAGAACCTGAGTTCCTTTCCCAGAACCCAGGTCAGGTAACTTATTACTGTCTTTTCCAGCTCTGGGGCCTCTGGTGCCTTCTTCAGGCCTCTGTGTGTACCTGCACACATACACACACATATAAATAAAATCTTTTTTAAAATTCGCTCCAATTTCCCAGACTCTGGAAGTTTAGGGTGGTATTTCAATTTACTTAAAATATCTGCCAGATGCTCTGCTAAATCCAGCATCATACTCAGCTCCAATAGGGGGAAGTGAGATGCCAGGTAAGCCAGAGACTAACAAAGGTCACTGATTGACCCGGCCTATGGCCTCTCATTTCTGCCAGGCATTTGGAAAGGAGGGCAAACTTTGTATTTAAGAGGCAAATGTGCCTAGTCTGTTCTTTGTATTTCCAGTTTGAGAATGCATGGCCAGTTGACTGTGAGAGTGTCTACACTAACATCATGGAGTCAAGTAACAACTATCCATCATCCGGATCTGACTCAAATACCATTCTCTCTTTCTTCTTTCCCTTGTGCTCGTCTGTTTCTATGTAACCTAGGCAGGCCTCAAAATCACCATGCAGCCCTGGAACTCACAACCACCCCCCTCCTTTTGCTTTCCAGGTGTGCGCCACCACAACCAGACCAAATGTCAGTCTTTAAATCATGCCCACTGATACCCATCCATGCACAAAGACAGGTTTCCACATCCTAGCCCTCAGCACACTGGAGCTTAGACCTGTGAAGTGATTTCTAATGATAAACTGGTGTTTATCGTCCCCCACCAGATTGTATAGTCCAGGAGCATATAGAGTGTTTCTTACCAATATAGCCCCAAGGTATACCAAAAGTGATTGGCAAAGGACAGGCCTTCAGTAAAATTACAAACTAATAAAAGGAACATGAGAAGTGAAAAATGAACAAGTGTTACAGAAGCCAAAAGATAAGTTCTTATTCCTTCGACCTAGCCACTCTTCGGGGACCCTGCTCTTATTTCTTAGAAGACAATTAGGATGTCTTAAAAATCTGTTCTAGAGTTTAGCGGCAATCTCTCCTTATCATCTGTAAACACTCGCTCTGTGCCCATTGCACACATCCATGAATGATGCACATGTGCAGCCGAGGTGCCACCACCATTATGAGAAATGTGATTGCACAAATAAATTGTGGAAGAAAAAGAAGAGTGGTATTTTGGGGCTAGAGAAATGGCTCAGAGGGTAAGAGCACTGGCTGCTCTTCCAGAGGTCCTGAGTTGAATTCCCAGCAACCACGTGGTGGCTCACAGCCATCTGTAATAAGACCTGGTGCCTTCTGTGCCAGCAGTACATTGTTTGCTTAATAAATAAAGAAAAAGAAAAGTGATATTTTGTGAGTTGAAGAAAACTCAGGAGCACTACTGAAATAAAAGGAGCCCCGGGTGAGAGGCTCGGATGGCACAGCGGGGGAGTCAGATAGATGGCTAGCATCGGGAAAGCAAAGAGCCCACAGAGGGCATGCTTAAATGCAAAACTGCACAGGTGCCACTTCTGAAAACAGGCTGTTAGTTCATCTGATCGAAGACTCTGACGTAAGCAGCTGAGCTGCTAGTGGTGCGTGCACCAGAACCTGCTTGTTCACCCATGGACTGGTCGCAATACTGTATCCTGTTGGCTGCAAGTCACGTGCCATTTGAAAGCTGGGGGATCAGTTTAGTGGGTTGTTGACAGCATTTTTAAAAAATGAAAGATAGTTAAAAATATTTTTTCTCTCTTCTATTCCCAGCAAGATGTTTCCCACAAAATTTCTCTCATTTTTTTCCATGTCTATATATCTATGCTAGGCTGAGAGAGAAAACATATTTCTCCCTGTGGGTCCCTGTCAATATCTAGAATAGCTACAGTTAGAATAAGTTCCAACTGGGGAAGCTAATCCTGGTTCTAGAATAAGATACCTCACCAGTATAAGCTTTGTTTTTCTCTCCTGTGATGATAGAATACCCCAGGGGTAACTCAAAGTCTACTATGTATAAATATGTAAACAGTAACATAAAACAATAACTGATACTTATTAAGACCTTTAAATGCTGCAAGTGTTGAAAATCTTTCAACTACAAAACTCATGACTGAGTTTTATTATACTGCATCCTTCCAATTGCAGCATCTGAAAATAACACATACTTAAATAGTAGAAACATAATATCGATTCTGAGCTTTTTGCCTAAGATAGCCCATTTGTACTGAAAAAAAAATCAGTCAGCTATCTATTCTCTATCTATGATGTTCCTTTCTGTTGCAGTATTTATTTCTTAGTTCACCGTGACCAGAAAAGAAGAGAGGTGTGTTGTCAGCTCGCATGGGATGAAGGCTGAACTCTGTCTCCTCTGATCAAAGCCCTACACCCAGCTATTACTAAGGTCAACTGATGAGCAGACTCGTTGAAATGAATTGGACAAAGCAAAGCCTTTTAAGCCTTAGAGATGTGGAAAGATCTGGAAGTTCTATCTAAAGTGCAACCTTAAATATTCTGGGTTAAAATGCTTAAACAGTGACCTTTTGGAAATTAAGTCCTTGTGCCCAGGAACAATTCTTGGGGTTTGGAACGTCTTCCCAAAACAGCTTTTTCATTCTGAAAAGGAGAGATGAAGCCCCGTGATTAGAGAAACGCTCAAAATGAAAAGGCATTAACAACTAGCGAGCATACAGAGCCAGCATGAGTGGGCGGGATCGCCTCACTAGGGCCGGATCCATGTTTACATTTGATCCCACAAAGTGATCACTGAATCTCTACGAAGAAGAAATTAATAACCAACCCTTTCTTACTAAAAGCTGTGTGCCAGGCAGATTTTCCTTAGAAGACATTTTAAATGGCCATCCATTTAACGTGGGCCCACTTGCTATGGTGCCACCCCGTCATTCAACTAAAGCATGGTATCAGATTGTAATGTCTTCCCTCCATTTGATGGAGGACTGAAGTGTCTACGGATTTGACATGAGTGAGAAAACCTCGTGAGCTGGGTGTTTCAGTGAGTGGTTTGGCACCCACAGAGCCACCAGGGAACTCGCGGCCATTTGTCAAACCAGATACCCCAGAGCTTTCTGAGGCACTTTCCTCTGAGGGACAGAGTGCTGCCTGCTGCCACGATGGACTGCTTCTGGTCACCATGCAACAGCTACTTGTAAGGTCTTGAGACCTCCCTAAAATCTTCAGTTCAGATTGCAGAACCCTAAAAGTCATTTTTACCAAACCTAACAATATACTGTCCAGGATTTCTTGTTACATGTCAACTGATTACTGGATGTATGTAAAGAAAAAATTTTTAAGCTGGGCAGTGGTGGTGTGTAACATGAAGGGTCTGCTTGTCGGGGTTTATGCCCCGCCCGCTCCCCCAGCCATTTAGTCCCAGAGACATGCCCAGACCACCGAAGAAGCAGAATGTGACCTGCCCTGCTGAAAAAGGTACTGAGCCATGTGGCTAACATAGATAAGAATAATGGGCTGATATAAATTAAAAGAGCTAACAAGAAGCCTGAGCTAATGGGCCAATCAGTTTATAATCTCCTGGAGACCTCTGTGTGATTTTCTTTGGGACCTAATGACCGTGGGACCTGGTGGGAGGACAGAAACCAACCAGGCCTTCATGCTACAGAGGTGCAAGCCTTTAATCCCAGCGCTCGGGAGGCAGAGGGAGGCCGATCTCTGTGAGTTCGAGGCCAGCCTGGTCTACAGAGTGAGTTCCAGTACAGGCTTCAAAGCTACAGAGAAACCCTGTCTTGAAAAAAAACAAAAACAAAAAACAATTTTAAAGCTGAATCCTGCCTTCAAGTTTTTGTTGCCCTATAGAGATGAAAAGTCATTTGCTGAAAAGAACCTTTCCTTTGGTGTCATGTTAATTGTATATGGAATAGCTATAAAGACATTTTCAATACTTTTATGCTAGTTAATATTATGAGTTAGGCTTCATGTCAAATTTTGAATATGCTTAAGCTACATACTTTATGGCAAAAATGCTTAGCACCAAGTGTGATACCTCTGGTGTGAGATTAACAGTGTTCCGAGAAGGAGGACACAAGAGGAAATAATTATGGGCACAATCACATAGAGCCCCGCGTCACTCTGCTGCTTGTCCACACCATCTGAAAGACAGACACAAGTCAAACCATCAGTCGCTTCAGGAGACTGTTCTATAAAATCATCCTCAGAACACGTATTCTAATTTCTGCATTACCTCCAAATGTACAGAAACTTAAAAAAGAAGAAATTAGGAGCTGCAGAGATGGCTCAGGGGTTAAGAGCACTGGCTGCTCTTGTAGAGGACTGGGGTTCGTTTCCCAGCACCCACACAGCAGCTCACCACCGTCTATCACTTTAGCTCCAGGATAGCTGATATCTGATTTCCTCTCTGGCCTCTGAGGGTATTAGGAATGCACTTAGTGCACATATATGTTCAGGCAAATACCATACATGTAAAAATTAAAATAAGTCAAGTATTTTTAAAGCAGAAATAAAAATGCATTATGGCCACCTTAATAGTTGCTTTGACTAGTATCCTACTGGAAATTTAGCAAAACATTGCTTTAGAATTATGTACTTGCCATCATTGTTTAAACTCTATGAGTCAGAGCACCAACTAAGTTGCTATGAGAAACTCAGTCTCTACTCCTGCAGACCCTGTTGGTATCACCCACCAATCTTTATCCTTGTAGCTCTGACACTTAAGCTTGATGCTTAAGGCCTCCGGGCCTTTACAAGAGCCTTCTGGCCTCATGTTCTTGCTGCTGTCTTAGCCACTGTGTTCACTCCTCAGGGTGAGACACGTGACACCCCGGCTTGCCCTCCATTCTCAGATGTTCCGGGAGGAGACACGTGACACCCCAGCTTGCAATGCTCTTCCCTTCCATTCTGAGAGCTTTCCTCAAGGACCAGAGCCCACAGAAAGACCACCTAGCCATCCTTTCCTCACCACGTTCTAACTCTCTGTCTTCAGCTCACTTGCATTTGCCCCCAAGGCATTGCCTTCCACCTGACTCTGTGTCATAAATAATGTATTCACTGACCATCACTGCCTGTACAGCATTGAGACCCACGTTCCCAAAGGCAGGCTTACCTTCACCACTTTGTCCTCAGTCCTTAGAACAATGTTCAACACATACTTGTTGAACAATAAATAATTATTATTGTAGAAGCAATTAAAATGTTTCTCTTTAGAAACTGTATTACTGGGCTGCTTGGATTTAACAAGTTAAAAATAAATAATTATTATTGTAGAAGCAATTAAAATGTTTCTCTTTAGAAACTATATTATTGGGCTGCTTGGATTTAACAACTTAAAAAGTAATAAGAAGTTTAAAATATGGGTGAATGCAGTAATCCAAACAGAATGTGTCCAGTGAATCTAACTAGCCAGTTTCAGGTAATTTTTTTTTTCCTTGAACAACCCAATGACACATCTAGGTAAAACTCTCAGCTCTTCCCTGATCCTATGAGGAAGAAATTAATCCAGCAACAGCATAACTACTGAGATACAAAACACACGGAGAAAGGAAAGCAGGGATGGGGAGACGCCCCAGCAGGAAAAGCATTTACTGTCCAACCCCCCAACCTGGAGTAAAAGGACAGGGGTCCCCAGGGTTGTTCCCAAGCCTCCACTTGCGTGTGGGGCACAAGTACACAGCATCAGTCCTAGCACGCGTATCACACACAAATACTTTTTTTTTAAGAAAGAAATTACATTTTCCTTTTACCTTGGGTGAAACCATTAATTATCTTTGGTTTTCCAACTCCTTCCATAAATACTGGGTAAAGACTAAACTGATATTTCTCAATGGGAATAAAGTTATCTGAAAAGAAAAGAAAAGCAGTAAAAGTTCATGTTAACTAAGAATGAAACCTATATAGAAAAATGCAGACTGTGCTGTCCCAACACTGCTCATTATTTAAAGACTGGCTTCAAGACTAAAGGGACTTCAGAAATAAGCTAAGCCCTCCAGATTTTGCTAGCAATGATATTTACTTTCAAATATATTTTCAAAACTCCTCCTCACGATTGTCACCCAGATGCATGAGCTGCCTCTTTGGAACCTATTCCTTATGGTGGGATGCCTGTTCAGCCTTGATGCGGGGGGGGGGGGGGGAGGGGGAGCTTGGTCTTGCCTCAGCTTGGTGTGCCATGCTTTGTTGATTCCCAAAGGAGGCCTTACCCCATCTAAGTGGAGATGATGGAGGAGTGCAAAGGAGTGGTAGGGGGAGGTGGGGTGAGGAGAAGAAAGAAGGAAAACTGTGGTATGTAAAAGAAATTTAAAAATGATTTAAAAAAAAAAAACCCTCTTCCTCAGACACAAATGACTGGTTTTCCAAGTGCATGCTCCAGTGAGAGCCGAGTTTGTTCAAGTTCAAGGCATTTTCACTCTTTGCTCCTGAATTTCCTGCTCCAGGACAGTGTGTTCTCCCTTCTCCTACCATCCTCAGGGTCTCTTGTGCTATTCGAGGTCTCAATAACATGGAGAACGATGATCCCCACAGCAATGTACGAGACAGATGTGACAAGGACTCTCACAGACGCTAACAACACATGACCAGCAGCCCATAAGAGGCAGAGCCCTGAGAAGCCTGCATTCCTCATCCCTCTCGGTGATCGAATAGAGCAAACCACCCACAGCAGGCATAAGGAACCTGGTCCCCTGCTTAGAATTCATAAATGAATTTAGCCTGAGGCTAAAGTCTAGGTGTTGGGAATGAATGAGAAAAATGTGGGTCTTCTAGATGGCATAAAACCAGGCCCCCAGCCTCCCTACTCATCCTCCCTTCTTCCTGGCTCTGCTGGGGCGGGTGCTATCCTGTAAACTTACCTCTCAGGGTAACTGGCTGCTCTTGGCGGGATTACACTGACCTCGGTCAGGTGATCCAAAATCATTGGACTTCCAGCCTAGCGCCTCTACTCACTGCTTAGTGACATTCTGATTGGGTACTGAGTTGAGGGTGCATGGCTTTAGAGCTTAGAAGACATTAAGAAGGAAGGTGGAGGCAACATAAACTCAACTAAATAAATACCTTAGGTACACTTTAGAATAAAAGGCTATACCATCGTCACATATTCTGACAGAAAGGGTTGGGGAGAAGGTTTGGGACATCTGATTGCATCTGTGTAAAACATAAAAGAAAAACACTCACAGAAATACAACAAACATTCTGACCAGGCAACACGACTATAATTCAGTTGGCAGCTCTTGGCATCTGCATTTTGAGGTTGTCATTAACCCCTTTATTGTCTAAATTCCCAATCTGTAGAGTCATCCTAACCCATGAAAAGTTCTGTAAACATACCGTGGATATAATACTTCCTAACATTCGAAGGGATCCTAAGCCACTTCATTCCATCGTCTTCATTAAGATTCTTCCATTCAATAACCAGGTATATTAGGTTGTAATCCCCGGGTGACAGCGTCCAGGAAAGGATCACACAGTTGCTGCTCAGGGGGTAAGCACTGAGTGACTGCACAGTGCTCACTGAGGGGAAGAGGAGGAATTTATTTTAAATTCAAGATTAATAAAAATGTACTAAGTGCCTTGAGGAATAGCCCAGACAAAGGGAGAAGGAAGAGGAGGCAGACAGTTGATACGAATGAATTGGAGCTCATGCAAGCAGAGTGTGGAAGTGTATGATGTGGAGAATAAAAGGGATTCTACCTCAGATCTAAAAACAGACTTCTGGTAGGGTCAAAATTGTTCTCAGCTGGAGTCACACACAAGCCTATTAATCAAACTCTCCGATTCCCACACAGTTCTCTCTCCCACTGGTGAGTGACATTTCCAAAGATGCCCTCAGCAGAGGCACTTCAGAAAGCCTTGGAGATTTCCACACCTGAGGAGGCCGTTCCTCTCATGCCTATATGGCCCCACAGGCCATGCAGGTCTCAAACCTCTTTCTGTTGTGTCTGTTTCTCCATGCAGCAGCCACTCTGGTCTTCATTCAGCATTTCCCCTGAGCTGTGAAAACTCGGCCAGGTGCACAGCTACTGGAAGCTAAGGCTTCCCCATCCCAAACCCGTGGTGGGAGACTTGTTCCTAATCAATATCGTTTCCTCAAGATGGCTTCTCTACCCTCAACCCAAGATCAAGTTCCTGTTTACTTTCCTTCAAAAAAAAATCATATTCCTGGTCAGACATGGAGGCATGTGCCTTCAATTCCAGCACTGAGTGGTAGAGAAAAAAGCAGATCTCTATGAGTTCAAGACTAGACTGGTCTATATAGTGAGTTCCAGGTCAGTCAGAGCCACATGAGGCCCTGTCTCAATCTCCAAGACCCACATAAAAGTGGAACGTGAAATCAACTCCACTAAGTTGTCCTCTGACCTCCACACACATGCTATAGCATGCGTGCCCATAAACACACATCACACATGCAACTCTCACAAGGATACAAACACACTAATATGTTTTTAGTTAAAAATAATAAAGCGTCTTTAAAGTTTAGAAAGTGCTCTGAGTTTTAAAGAAAGTATAAGGCACATTCAAACAACAGTCAAAAACATCATGAAGTAACTCTTCATGGCCCTGCAGGTAAAGGCACCGGTCACCAAGCCTGACAACCAAATTAGACCCCTGGGGACATACATGATAGAAAGAGAGAACCAATTCCCACAGTGTCCTCTGACCTCCATACAAACTCTGGCATGTGCATTCTCCCCAAAATTAATTAACTGTAAAATATATTTTATAAAAGAAAGCATCAATGCTTAGACTGATCAAATATACCAACATTAATTAAAAGGCGGGGCATTCACTACTCACATGAAATAAGCCCACAATAGTTTCCAACTCTCAGCAACTGATTTGACTCCATGTAGCATGTCATGCTATTACTAAAATAGATAGTATTTTATATATAAGAAAATACCGTAAATATACTATATGCAAATATATACTATAGTATATATAGTATGTACTAATAGAATATTATATATAAAATGTTCTATATTCTAACTTCTAAACAGAGATAGTGACCCACCTCCACTGCTTCAAAAGGGTTAAGTTATTAGATTTACAAGACTATTCTGTTGCAAATGAACATAACTGGTTAGCAATGTATTTTACTTACACACAGAGAGTAAGTATGAAAATATCCTGGATTGCTCAGAGGTGATTTAAACAAGAAGGGCTATGCACAGGTTACAAACTGGAAGGGGGGTGCCCAATCCCAACTCATACACTGCAGTGCAACCTCCACACCTGAAGCCCGGGGAAGCTCACGGAAGAGGGAAGGGACAGACTGGAGGAGCCAGAGGCTCAGGACATCTGCTGTTGGGTAGTATCCTCTAGACATGAACTCTACATAGTATCACTCCTGAACACTAGCAGCATAATGACAACACCAGCTGACATGCCACTGTGGACGGGAAAATTCACGTGGTCCCAAGGAGGGCTCTCTAACAGGCCCAAGGGTGGCAAACATGGCTCTGGCAGGTCTTGCCCACCCACCTTTCCTCTCCGTTGCTAAACCATTAGATTTCATTCCTAAAGCTAGCCGCCAAGGTCTGTTCTCTTATTTGGCCACTTCCTTATGCCTGACCAAAACTCTAAGGTGCAGTTATCAAAACACCGAGGTCGGGCAATCAAGATTTATTATTTGGCTACACTAGCTAACATGTCCAATCAGGACTTACCAACTCACCCTACCACAGACTTCCCTGTTCTCTCCCTAAAAACCGCTACTGTAGAGCCACCTGTTGCTGTCTCTGTCTGATCCCGAGGCAACCACCCCCCAGCTCCCACCCCGGCTTATCCCTCTGGGGTAATGAATCTCCTTTGTGCTGAGAACTTGGTATCCGGGTGTGTTCTGTGCTGACTCCAAGGCCCCCTACACCCACCCCTAGGGGAAGAGCTACAGGTGATGAGTGTATGCTCAGAGAGGAAGAACCAGTCTCCTCCATGGAGGAGTTCCTTCACAGGTTGACTAATCCCAAGCGGTCATCCCTGGTCACAGGTACATATGAGCAAAGCTAAACAGACCTAGTAAGTTAGACATATGTGTGTATATAATAAAGAAGAGATCATGAATTTTAGAGGGGGTACATGGGGGGAATTGGATGGGGAGGGTGAGGGGCAAGAGTGATGTAGATGCAGTGCTGTACAAAAGTCATGCAAAGCCGGTCAGTGGTGGCTCATGCCTTTAATCCCAGCACTCGGGAGGCAGAAGCGGGTGGATCTCTGTAAGTTCGAGGCCAGCCTGGTCTACAAGAACTAGTTCCAGGACAGGCTCCAAAGCTACAGAGAAATCCTATCTTGAAAAACCAAAAAAAAAAAAAAAAAAAAAAGTCATGCAAGCAGACCACATCATAATTTAATAGTGGGGCTAGAATAATGATGATGATGATGATGATGATGATGATGATGATAGAATTCTGTTTGAAGCACCATAAAAACAAACAAACAAGTAGGGCAGTCAACTACTTCTCAGCATCTCTTACCTTTACTCATTGGCCATGAAAATGTTAGATTAAAATTTGCGAGTGAAGCACCGATGGAATTGACAGCCAGAACAGTAACCGTATGCGCTTGCTCCGCCCACAGGAAAGTGAGATTGGTCTGATCCCCTGCGTCTTCTGACCACGTCCCATTGTGGGCAGTACGATGCTGGACCACATACCTCCTCACACTGCACAGGGAGTCGTTTTTCATCAGGGGCTGGAGTAAACACAAAAATTTGCTAGCTCATGGACCACGGCGTTTATTTACACTAACCGAGCTCATAGAATTCTTCTTATACGTTCCTACTAGGAAACAAAGGTTAGACCAAGGTAGGCACTGCTCAATCTAATGCTAAGGGATCAGGATGGAGTGGGGGTGGAAACGGTGTGCAGTTCAGTAGGCATGGGCATATCTAGGAGTCGTGTAGCACAGGGAAGCTATTGTCCCCCTCTGATTTTTTTTCACACTCAGAGACTAAATTAAAGACATTGAAGTAAGAACAGAGTTAGGACATTCGAAATATGAAGAATACATAGGAAATACTAAGAATCTCCACTCTAATTGTAGAGAAAAACTAACGAGAAGTTTACTCGTCTAATAGCAAGCAAAGGCACTGCTCAGGTTCCGGGAAGAACCAAGAAGGCTCAGTTGGTTATCAACACTTTGTGAGCCGGAATAAATCTGTCGCTGTTCTCCCTAGGATGTGCTTGGAAGATTATCTAGAGCAAGAAGAGGTTTTGCAAAGAAAACAAAAACGTTGAAGGTTACCAAATAACAAAGGCTATCTGGGAAGTCTGTGTGGCCCTGGAAATTTCCGTCCCATAGCTTTCCACAGAATATTATGCTGTGTCATGGAAGATTCCTGTGTAAAAAACATGCCAGCTCCATGTTCTTTCATTTTGAAGAGTCCAAGAACACCCCTCACTTCCCAAACAATCACCTTTACCTATTGCAGGGAAAACTGAAAGTTGCCAATCCCTTAGAAAGCTAAGAAGAGCTGAATTTTATGCCACATACTAGAGCAAGTGTCTCCAAGTGAAAAATGACAGAGACACGCTCACACAGATGCATGGATTCTGCAGTGGATGGAACCTCGTGGGTAGCTGGGTGGAAGTAGGATGTGAGAGAAAGTCTGTAAGGAAATACCAGCATTATTTCATCTGAAAAAAATCCATGTCATTTTTATGTGTTAATGGTGCGGGAGAATGGTCTGTATTCTGTCAATCATGATCTAAATAAATGCTGATTGGCCATTAGCCAGGGTATAGGTGGGTCAACCAGACAGGAAGTAGAGGTGGGGCTATTAGACCAGGAGAATTCTGGGAAGCAGGAAGCTCTCTCGGCATTCCACACCAGACCACCGAAGAAGCAGGATGTGACCTGCCCTGCTGAGAAAGGTACTGAGCCATATAGCTAACATAGATAAGAGTAATGGGTTAATATAAGCTACAGGAGCTAATAAGAAGCCTGAGCTAATGGGCCAACCAGTTTATAACCTAACTTAGACTCTCTGTGTGATTTTTTCTCTGGGACTAAACGGCTGGAGGACCAGGCGGGACATAAACCCCAAAAGCAGCCTGGCCCTCATGCTACATGTTAATATTTATATTTTCAATCACAAGTAAAAACATCAAAGATATTAAAAGATGCTCCTGGATTACCTGTACGTTTCCACCCAGCCCTAAAATGAGCATTTCTCTCAAGCCCTGATTTTCTTGACTGAATAATACTATTAAAAACACTCCTTCCTCAGGGCTGGAGAGATGGCCCAGTGGTTAAGAGCATTGCCTGCTCTTCCAAAGATCCTGAGTTCAATTCCCAGCAACCAAATGGTGGCTCACAACCATCTGTAATGAGGTCTGGTGCCCTCTTCTGGCCTTCAGGCATACACGCAGACAGAATATTGTGTACATAATAAATAAATATTTTTTAAAAAACACTCCTTCCTCTTGAAAGGCTCTCCTAGCTTACGAAATCAAGGATATATGCAGGTATACTGACCTCTGTACACATACATATACATATTTCTATAAGAATCCACCTATGCTTAATATGAGCTTGTATTGATCTCTCACTCCAATCTGTGGCTAGAAGAATCACTCTGGCTGACTCTCTTGCTAGTCTGGGTCCTCCTGGGAGAGCAGTGAAAACCATGTGCTCTGCCCCATTCATCTTCTTAATTTTTTCATTCCAAGACAGACAGACAGTGATGTAATAACTGCTAACCTACACCCCTGGAAAAGAAGTGCATAGCTCCAAAGTGTTTATGCAGTGTCTTCCATCTTTCACACTTCCCACTAATTTCCAAAGTTAATCAAGCCTTTTCCCTTGCCACTCGCAGGAAGGTAATTTCATACACGTCTGACAGTCATAATCTAATCTGTATTTCATGCCCAAATCCTCCAGTCTACGATTTTTTAAAAATCTGTATACGTTCAGGTTTACTCTTTGTCCTGTGAAGTTTCAGGTTTGCGCAAATGTATAGTGTTATGTGCCCACCATTTCATTTTCTACTGAAGAGTCTCACTTTCCAATAATGATTATAAATACAGCAGTTGGAATAACTCATGTGTAAAGTTTTCATGTAAAGAAAGTGTTCAGGTAACCCAGGTAATCATCTATGAACACGATGGTCCATCAAGGCTACACTTAACTTGCAAAGTGGCTGCACAGGTGTGCATCGCCACAAGAAGCCAACCAAGTTTCTTGATGCTCTGTTTTCTCAATCAGCAATTTGAACGTCTTTAAAAAGTAATCAGCCATTCTAAAAGGTGTGGACTCATACCTCACTGCGGGTTCCCTTTGTAAATCCTCAACAATGACAAACAATGCTGAGACTCCTCTCACGGTTTTGTCACCCGTGGGTCTGCTGTGGTTAGATATGTAGACCAGATATTTGGTTTACATTTTTGTTGGGCTATTTGTTTTCTTTTTGCTGAAGCCGAAGTGTCCTCGCTGCAATGATCCATTCATTTTTCAAAGGCCTGATAGCGCAACACCCGACAACTGAATCCACAATGATAATGTTATATCTAAAATAACTTTAACTAAAACAATTCCCAAGTGCCACTAGCAGGGAGGCATTCTGACATTCCCAATGCCAACTTCTAGAAAAACAGACAGGTACTGAAAGCATGAGAGTTCAAACAGGGGCCAATACGTGGATTACCAACAGCTAATGACGCATTCAAGTGGAGGTCTCTCGGCAAGGTATGCAGCAGTTAACTGACCTACTGAACCTTACACTTTTCTTCCAAACAGCAAACACAAAAACAACAGTCATTTTAGAAATCTTTTAGGCATTTTCAATGGTTTCTGAATTATTCATAGGAAGCTCTGGTTTATTTGTATAGAGTTTGACGCATGTGTCCACCATTAAATCCAGATCATGTTTTATATCAAAATTTATGTTAGGCAAAGCCAGATTACTTGACCTCTTGTCTATCAAAGTGTTCCGCAGATACGCCTTGAGACGCTTTCGTCCATTTTTATAATGCTCATTCTCAACTTTCATCACAGGGAGAGCACACAGGACCTTCAGCAAGGCACTTGATGTCAGGAAGATGGAGGGCTTCGTAGATGGTGGATGGGAGCTCAATGTCCTTCCCTCTGTGTCTCCACTTGATCCTCTACCAGTGCAGCTCGGCTGAGGGCGTGTCAGGATTGGGAGGTCACTTCTGTACACGTCAGCATGGTGCTCTTCTGATGTGTTGAATTTGGGCTACCCCATCACTGAGGGTACCAGAGATAGGCATTTTGGAGCTTTGAGGTGCTGCTCAGAAAATAAGTCTTTAATGTGCTCCTGAATAATGTGCTCCACCGTGGGAACACTGCACGTGTCTCTATAATAACTCTCAGAGGTCAGCTGAGATTCCAGGTTACCTTGATGGGCCCTCCGGAATTTCCCTGGGAGTTTCATCTGAATGTCACGTTTGGTTGCTAAATTTGTGACTTCCTCAAACCAAAACTCGTGGTAAACTTCGATATTCTCCATCACCTCGTTAAACGAATGCAGTACTGCAGTCGGGCTACTGGCTGCAAAGAAGACATCCGGTTTGTCCCTGGAGATTCTTCCCAAAGGCTCTCATAAAAGATAACACATTCTTAAGAACAACAATGGTAACAATGAAATCAAAATCTGTCACTGCGCTACAGAGTACAAATGCTCGTCCAGCTGTACAGTAATTCCACCTGATACTTGTGTTCCTGTTTATACCATTTAACCATAAAAAAAGTGCTTGCAGGAAATCCACTAAGACCTCAAAGGTGCCGTGCCTGCCTGTCCACTGGGAATGGCAAATCTCCTTCAGTTCTTTACCTTGCTCTACACTGTTCTGGAAAAGAACAGAGATCACATTGTCAAGTTCTAAGAGCAGTTGTGGTGACCGGTGGAAGAAAGAACAGACTTCCTCAATCGACTCTAGAGCCAAGGATACCCCGATCACAGGGACAGACTTCGCCAGCCATGCATTTAAGGCACAGGAAGAGCAGAGGGTGTAGACAGCCTGGGGGTATTTTTCTAAAAGTCTGGAAGCAACAACTTTCATCTTGGAAGAAAATCCACTGGACACAATGTAGGCCTGACCACGGCAACACTCCATATTCAACCCCCACTTCTCAGTTATTGTAGTGTGAAATTTCACAGCCAAAATCTCTGCATCGGCTTCATACGGCAGGAAGGCCACAAACTCCTCTCTCAGGTTGTGAGCTTCATCGACAAACCTCACCAGCAGGGGCACCTGCTCCTCTCCTGCTGTGTCCACCACATAGTCCAGGATGATAGAAAAGAAGAGCAAGTCTCACTTCCCTGAGTGTCTCCTCCCGGATGCAGCCCTCACACATCTCCAGCATCTGTCTCTGCTGAGCTTTAGAGCAGAATAACGTGTTCACCGCTGTGGTCTCAAATCGCTTCCACAGGACCTCTGCTCCAGAATTGATCTGGCAACTGTCTGGAGCAAAGAGGCCTTCTGGGATCTCATCAGCTTCGTGCCCATCCACGGTATGTTCTGCTTTCCCCATGAGAATCAGAATCTCAAACAGTGACTTGAGGTACTGTTTGTTCTCCTCCTCTTCGAGGGTTAGAGGTAACACGTTTCCATCCTGCTGGTCCCCCGCTTCTGCACTGGGGTTCTGAGCATTGCTGTTAGATTCCTGTTCTTGTTCAGAAGTTTCCTCAATTTTTTTTTGTTTTGTTTTGTTTCAGTGTCCTGATTTCATCTTCACTCAACTCTTTTATTCATTTTCTGTGTCTGCTATGTGGATTGTTCAAATGACTGGTGAGGTCAAATATTGTTGGTATTGCATTCTCTCAAAGAACTTACGATAAGGACTAGTTCTACAGATCATAGAGGTCTCAAAGTGTTTGGTGCATAGTCGATAATGCTTATTTAACTGATTGGGTGTTTTGTCTTCTAAGTCTGCTTTCCTACAATTTTCAACCCACTTCTGGCATCTGGCTGGGTCCCGAGGGAACCTGAAGAAGGCCAGGTCCGACTGCATGCTCTTCCGTGTGCAGTTGGAGACAGCGCAAAAGTTCGGCATGGTCGTCCGGCCATCGGCCGGTCCAGCCCTCCCCTCCCCACCTTGTCAGGGCAGCACAGCCACCCCGCCGGGCCAGGAGGGGAGCCCGATTCTTTTTTTTTTTTTAAGATTTATTTATTTATTACATACACAGTGTTCTGCCTGAATGCATGCCTGTAGCCAGAAGAGGGCGCCAGATCTCATTACAGATGAGTTACTAGCCACCATGTGGTTGCTGGGAATTGAACCCAGGACCTTTGAAAGAGCAGGCAATGCTCTTAACCGCTGAGCTATCTCTCCAGCCCTCAGTATCAATTCTTAATGTTACTTTCCAGCAAAAATATTGAAATGGAAGACTATTTAGAATTGCATTACCATGTAAACAAAAGTATATAGTTACTTTCTTCCTCTTGGGAACTGAAATTAATTTCACATTTACATAGTAAACATAACATTACCCACCTCGTGTATTTTATTCCTAAACTTAAGCTTGATAAATACTCCTGAAATTAATTATTTGGGATCAAAATCAACTCTTCAGAAGAATGGATGCTTGGAATTTCCAAGTTGATCTCATCCTTCATTATAGAAACACTCATCCTTTCCAAGTTGATCATCCTTCATTATAGAAACACTCATCCTTTCCAAGTTGATCATACTTCATTATAGAAACACTCATCCTTTCCAAGTTGATCACCCTTCATTATAGAACCACTCATCCTTTCCAAGTTGATCACCCTTCATTATAGAAACACTCATCCTTTGCCATCACACAGGTGAGATATTCCCTTACATCTTACGTGCTTAAACTGTGAAGGGGAAGCCATGGTTACACTGTTCAGGAATCAAACTGTGGACTTAAAGCAACACTAATTATCATTTAGCAGTCTTATCCTGATACAGACGACAGATATGAAGCTCAAAGAGCCCAAGACATCGCCAAAAGAGCAATGACACAACTATAATTGATTTGAGACAATAATAAAGGCTCCTGACCATGTCAAAACCCTGGATACTTAGCTCTGAGCAACCACATCTCAGAAATGCATTAAAACATAAGATTTGGGGTCACTTGTGAGATTAATAATGACAGGGCTATAAACAAAGAATCGACAAACAACTGCAGAATAAAATAAAAGACAGAAATTAGAAATACCTTCCAAAGTAAGGTGACATTTTTCTCTCTTTTAGTAACATCCCCATCCATTATTCTCCAGAATTCAGGTCCTCTCATGGGAACTGCAAAACAACAGAGAGCCCAAATTAGACACGTGTTCTTAGAATGTTTTCAGTCACATCTGAAGCACACGTGTGTGCACTTTCAAGAAACATTAGCAGGTGTTCACAGACCTTTTACATCCATGACAAGTGTGTAGGCTGGCCTGCTCCAGTTACTCCAGTACCCAAATCCATCCAGCCGCCTGCAACGCACCTGTGCCACGTAGACGGCGCAGAGATCCAGCACCGGCAGGCTGGCAGACTTTGCTTTTGCATCAAATACATCGTGCGTCTGTAACAGAAGTCACACCATCAACCCCTGTGCCTCCTGTGGGTCCCGGAGTGAGTTTGCTTTCATTTGAAATCTTAACACCGTACCAAACTTAAGACAGAGTGATGCTCTATTTCCTCACTTCAGAAACACACAATATTTGGCTAATTGGAGGAGGGCTGCCTCTTACATCTGGTCATTCCCTTGCTGGCTTCTTGCACTTGCAAGGTGAATCCCAAGCACACTCTTGCTCCGCTGATAACCCTTGCCCTTTGATCCTCTCTCCACCACAAAGACAAGAATTCAAAAATGGCGGTCAGACAGGGCACGCTCTAGAGAATCAAGCTGATAAGACTCTCACATACATATACCCCAGCTGATGTCATTGGGCTAATAATACAATCAGGGCATCTAGTATTTCCATTCTTAGCAAGCTGTCCCGGCAAAACTGACACAAAATTTCCCATGTGCACACTCAACTCTATGATTGCTTGGTAAAAGTAGCCTCTTTCAAAATGCCCCATGCATGCACATACTGAAAGATATCAGAAGCTTACAGGAAGTGTGGGTCCCCAAAAGAAAAAAAAAATGAGTGTGAAAACGAAGAATGAAATATGGCAAATGTTTCTTCAGCAAGGGCCTTCTCCAAACCTTTACTGTCATAAACTGCCTCTCTACACCAGGAAGATACAATGAGGTAGGGTTTCCTGAGCCTATTCAACCAGGCAATCTCTGTTTCACGAACAGTTCACTGGGAAAATGTCCTGTCAAGTATGCTTTGGGAAATGCTGGAACATTTTTGTTCCTTACAAGGATTAAACATTGACAATCTAAGTTAGCGCTTCTCAACCTTCTAATGCTGTGACCCTTTAGTACAGTTCCTCATGGTGTGGTGACCCCCAACCATAAAATTATTTTCATTGCTACTTCATAACTGTAATTTTGCTACTGTTATGAATCATAATGTAAACAGCTGATACATGACCCCCGTGAAAGGGGTTGCGACCCGCAAGTTGAGAACCACCAATCTAAGTAATAAAAGTAATCACACAATACATGAGAGTCTATTTTTTATATGCCAGTGACAATGGGACGCAATGAAACTCTGACACACTGTATGATGCTGTAGCATGTTTGACTCTCAGCAGTTGTGAGACATGCATGAGGTTGGTCATGGAAGGGAGAGGGGCTCACAGGGCCCACACTTCTCCCTGAGGATTTTACTGCTGCTGGGGAAAGAGGAGACATTTTCTTTAGAAGTACAGCCACTGGCAAGCTGCCCATGTTCCTGGAAGGAAATCCTTGCCAAAGATGGAGAAAGGCGACTGCCAGGAAGAGGAAGGGAATCAATGGTAGGGGATAAGAGGTGGTAAGGGGGATGAATATGATCAAAACACATTTTATATATATATACATATATATTCAAATATATATTTGAATATGATCAAAATACATTTTGTATATATAATTTTCATATATATATGAAAATATCACAATAAAACCCATTATTAAGTATAATTAATATATGTTCATAAAACACTTAAATAGCATTTAGTAGTCTCAGCATTTCAGAGGCTGAAGCATAGGGGATTCACAAGCTGAAGGCTATCCTGAGCTACAGAGTAGAGACTCCAATTTACAGAGGGGCATGGGAAAGGAGAGAGGGAGAAAGAACAGAGAGGACAACAATTAGAAATAAAAGGTACCTTCCATTGTATGTCTTTTCCATTTAAGCCATATCGAATCTGGAACTGAAGGTTATTCTCTGGAAAGACAGGCTTTTCCCAAGATACTTTTAATAATCCAATGTTTATAGTAATCTCTGCTTTCACACTAGATGGAGGTAGTGGTTTTACTAGAAATTTAAAAAATAACATCATGTGATAGTAACTTAAACAGTAATATCAACCATCTTATACTTCATATTTATAAAGCAATATCCTTCTTAAATCATTCTCATTCCTATAACTGTGTAATACATAGGAAAGAGGATTAGCTCTACTTTGAAAGCAAAGAGATTCATTGGAAAGCTCATCAGTACATTAGCTGTGTCACTCTGCAAGGTCAGAGAACACCTGCTGACTGAGCCATTAGAAGCTTGCTTTCTACAATCTGAGGAAACAGACTTTAATAAGCACATCTTATATTGCTGCTCTCAACCTAACTTTGACTTACACCCTGAAAGTGCATTTGCCCGACGTTATCAGTTTTTCCCATGGAGCACCATTTTCCCTAACCATAAGACAATAAGGAAATGTGACTTGTTGGACTGGTATCTGGAAGTCCAAGCACAGAGTAAGCATCTCAATCTCCTAATCGTGTCGTGATACCAAGCATGAATCTGTTATTCATATTTATAAACAAACACTCCACAAATAATATTAAAAAATAAACTCAAAATGGCAATACAAAATCAAAACTTCCTAAGGCCAATCATCTTCTCAATTTCTCTCTAAAGGAAAGTGTTTTTTTCTCCAGAATCTAGTGTGATCAGACGGCATCCAGATGGCATCCAAACCTAAGGAAAACGCACAATGCTGTCTGACGTACCTACAGAGTCAGGAAGGACACACGTTGGTGGAGAGTCAAGGGAACCTAATGAATGGTTGATCCTGATCCACATTGTGTAGCCAGATAATAGAAAAATCGGCTGGAAAACACATTCATAAAAGCCATCCCTCTGCAAGACGCAGTTTTTGGGCTCAGATGCAGGATGAATAGCTGGACTATCGGAACAATACAGGCTGCTCCTTAAAAGATATTAAAAAAAAAAACAGCCAGTTAATATGTGGTATTAATAAGAGACAAGAAGACATTTTAGAACTCTGATTTGTTGTTCAAAAGAGAGGGTGTTCTCTGTATATAAATTGATGTTTTTATTAGAAAGACATTATTGAGCTCCTAGCTCTATCCAGATCTCAACCTTTCCACGGAAACAGTAACCATAAAAACATTGCATGAGCATTGAGTAGTGAAGGCAATGGGAAGAGATGACAAGAAGGTAAGTTAGGAATAGAGTCTCAGGACTGTGATGGTCACAGGTTCTCAGTCGTCCTAGCACTGCGACCCTTTGAAACACTTCCTCGTGTTGTAGTGACCCCCTCAACCATAAAATTATTTCATTGCTACTTTACAGCTGTAATTTTGCTACTGTTATGAGTTGTAATGAAAGGATTTTTTTTTGGAGATCGAGGTTTGTCAAAAAGCTTGCATCGGTGAAATGCTTGTAGCAGTAAGGATCCAAAGCTGGGCACTCCTGGGGCAGAAGGAAAGTGGTTCTTCTTGCTTCATACAGTGGGTTAAATTCCAACAGAAAGGGGGAATACAGCTGTTGGGAATATTTGGCTTGATCAATAGTGCCCTAATGCTTTCTAGTTCAAACTGATGTAATTAAAATAATGCCAAATCCTGATTCATACGTGAATGGTAGTGAAATATATTAGTCATTTTCTCAGAAATGAATTCTTGACTCAACAAACCTACTTCCTCACAGAACACAAGGTGTTTCTTCTCTTTGAAATGGTCCTTCTGATGCTGTTTGCTCTGAAAATGGTATTTAACTGACCAAAGCACTGACTACTCTTTTCAGGGATGAAAATGAGAAGGAAGAAAAGAAAACGAAAACACTAAAATCTTTTCTCATTTACCATCTTTGCAATATTTTTTCCTCAAGGTTATCAGTGTGTGTGCGCATGTGTGTGTTCAAATAATTAATGGTGAGAGAGAAATACAATAACAGAGGGATGTGTAATCATCACTGGATAGAAAATAGCAGTGCAGAAACACAGGCAAAGGTCCACCGTGGAACGATTAGCATCATCATCATGACAGCAATAACCATGTAATGACTGCTCCAATGGGATGTTTCCTAGATGTTGTATTACTTAATTACAATGAAAGGAAATGCCATTAATTGCCCCTAGAAACCATATAAATCATAGCATTTTCTCCATTTTACAGACAAGGAAATTAACATGTGGGAGGTTCACAAACTCACTAAGTATTTGTAGTTGGTCACATGGTGACCCTGTGAATGTCAGGAGGGTAAATGAGCCATAAGGCTTATAAAATGGTCTTTGGGCAAACACGTATTGCATGTGAAAACACATGGAAAGACGTATGTAATTACAACGGCCTCTCACGAACTTTCAACTGGCTTAAAAATATTCATAGCAGATAAGATAAAGACAATAATTTTTCCCATTTAAGAAAGACAGAAATTGCCATTTTTCTTCCAACCCTGCAGAGGAGTCAACACAGAACATGAGGGACAGAGTTTGGATCATAGGATTTGAGAGAAGAGATACATTTTTTGAGCTGAAATTTCTAATTTTAGGAAGATGGGCACATTGTAGAAACTGAGATTGCCCAACACAAATGTCAATATCAGAGCCTAGAGTATAAGAGTAGTAAGCGTGCTGGCTGACTACCATGGGATCATCTAAAAACCAGGACCCGTTTATCTTCTCAACCATAAGATACAGTTTAGGGCACACGCTATGTTGAGACAAGGGAAATACTGTATCGAGATGTCTCAAATTTTTTAAGCAAAGAAAGGTAAAAATAAATAAACACACAATTCTCTTTATTATTACTTATTAATCTCTTACCCCTAATAAACTACTGTTCGCTTCCTAACTTAAGTCACTTCATTCTAAAAGAGTCACATCTTGTAGGGTCTGGCCCTTTGGCCTCTTTTTCTTAAAACACTTATCATTACTTGAATGATAATCAACTTTATTTGGCACGGCTCACTTTAGGCCATTCTAGGAGCCCAAATACACTGCATAGGAAATAAGTCTCTTGCCTCAAGACTCAAAATGCAATCCCAAGAGACCCTTTGTCAGACATGACAATATGAGGTTAAAGCACTATATATATTATACGTATAATATAATATAAACCTCAGGTGTGAATGTTTTCAAAGATTACAATTTATGTAATTCCTCACAAATTTTCTAGCAAATTAAATTCAAACTTCTGCTCAGGGAGAAAAAAATGTGCCAGATTTCTGCTATGGTAATAGATAATTGGCCCTGCCCAGAGAAAAACCAAGAAGCAAATATAACACATACCTGTGATACCTCAACTGCACGGTGCTTCCCACAAGTGATTGGATTGTGCTGGGTGACCATCTGCAAGTCATTTTAGTTAAGTACCCGTCAGTTTCACATGATATATTGATATTGACATCTATTTAAAACACATTAAAATATTAATACAAAGTACAAACACCAAAAAAGGATGAAAAACATTTTCTTTAAATAGGACTCTAACACAGTCCGTGACAACACATGATCTTGTGGGACAGAATGAACAAGGCCTTGGGGTTCTTACCTATCACATATAACTCAGCGTAGCGGTGGTGACACTCCTGTCCACTGCAGCAGTACACTGCGTCATAGGCAAACTTCCCTCGGGGTCTGGTGGCTTTCAAGTGGGAAAAGGTAACTTTGCTAACACGGTCATTCACAGCGCTATACTGGACTTCAGGGATTTTCTCAGCCAGATTCATCCACCAAACTATCTGTTTGGAGGAAATAATTTGGTTTCCATTCTTGTAGACGCAATGGAAGGAAGCGTTCGATCCGACACTTGTCAGAATTTTGGGTGGAAAGTACATGACGTCTGTAACACAGGAAGAAAGGTGGGCATTCAGATGGGAACAGAAACCATCCTGTGAGTAGCCAATACCACAGCAAAGAGATCCCCATATTACTAGATACCCTGCCAGCATCAAGTAAGTGTCCTGAGAAACTGGCTGACACTGTGGACAGCCTTTTAGAGCCCCAGGAACCCCTGCTCTCAAGTGAACAGAGCCTCCAGGAACACCATGACAAGCTTCGGAACATGGGGCTTAGCAACTGTTGTAGCAACTGTCCTTGTCCAAGGGACAGGTGAAATGAACTCAACTGGAGTATCATTTATCATTTCCACAATGATGCATTTCCTACCAGACTATTAAAACTGAATGTGCACGTGTGGGCGGGCACAAACAAAAATAAGTAAGTAAATAAATAAATAAATGTTAAAGGAAAGAGAAGGAGCAGTGAGCTGGCTCAGCGGGTAAAGGGGCTTGCCACCGAGCCTGAGGACCCAAGTTCAGTTCCTAGGACTGACATGATGGGATGAGAGAGTTAACCACAACAGGGTGTTCTCTGATCTCAGCATGTGGATCACGGCATGTGTGTGCATGCAAGATAAGTGTACTTTTAATTTCAAGAGAATCAGTGAAACATAGCGTGTATCGTGTTATCACTATGATACAAAATCCTGATGGGAAGGGGGTCGTTGATATTGTTTTTTATTCATACATATGGAAGTTTCTAATAAACAGGCAAAGAAATGGGTAAAATAACTGGCCCTGTCATATCACGCTAAATTTACTGCAATGGTTTGTATATGTACTCTCCAAATTGGACACTTGCACTGAGTGTATCTATGGCAAACAGAAACGGGATAGCAGCAGGCAGACGCACTAGACTATGGGCATTGACTGAGTGTAATCCCGGCCTCGAGGACATGCAGCCTTCACTGCTGACTTGTGCCTGGCGCACATTCAAGAGATGATTAACTCCACTCAGTGAGCTCCACAACCTCACCGCTGAACTGTCTCAAAGCCTCCGAGTTGCTGTTATTTTCTGAAGAGGTACAGAGTAACTTTCATCAATTGAGGCTTTTCCTTTACAGATTATTTTTAAAGCTTCAAGGTATTTCAGCTCAACATCAAATGCATCTAGTGAGGCTTAATTGAGAAATAAAGTTAAGATGCATATGGTTTGTGACTGACTAGATGGTTAAATCTAGGTTTTAACATAAAAATTAAAAGTGACAATCCATAAATTTATTCTAAAAATGGATGAAACATATGAAATAAATGCTGAATGCTTCAATACTATCCAAAATTTAGCCTGAAGAATAGGACAGCCATGACTTTTTTTTTATGTGACTAAAACCCACTGACATCTTTGCAATATCTACATTAATGAATTACATGAATGATATTCTAGTGATGATATTGTTATTAATTTCTAAAAAGAATATAGACCATGAATCAAAGCATTTCTAGGTAAATGCTTTGATTTTAGAATGTGTTTATCACGGGCCCCAAAATGGACTGTTTAATTCCAGGAGCAGATGCGCTGAATTTTCGGTAAAGGGGAAACATGGAGATGATTTGTGATTCCGCCCGCACCACCAGCCATCATGTCAGCACAGTGGCTGCTGTGAAGAGAGATGTCTGGGGAGCTCCTTAAGCGGACTGGTTTTTGTTTCCACTACAAGCAGCTTAATTTGTTTCTCATATAGTGAGTTTCTTTCTCTTAGTCCTCACCTGCTAGCCCTCAGAAGCAGCTGAGCCACCTGAGATCATCAGACAGCACTACGGTTGAGACCTTAAATGTCCCCAAAGGTCCATAAGCTAAAGGCTGGGACACCAGCCTGTGCTGCTGTTGGGACCTATAAAACCTTCACGAGGGACAGTTCAGTGGAAGGAGCCAAGTCATTTGGAGTATGCCCTTGGTAGGGACAGTGGGACCCAGGCTCCTTCTTCATTTCTTTTTGCTTTCTGACAGCAGTGAGCTGAACAGACCTTCTCTCCTGCAGGTTCCCACTGCTGGTGAACTGTGTTATCACAGACTTAAAGCAACAGGTCAAGGTTAAAACCTAAAATAGGAACTAAAGTACATTCTTTAATCTTATATTATTAAGTTTGGGGGTAATTTTGACTAGAAGGTGCTATTGACTCACTTTTTTTCTGTTCAGGGTGTCTGAAGTCTAGAGATACACCTGAGTGATAAATGACAGTCTAGCTGTTAATACTCATGAGGTTGACTATTGCACAAGCTAAAAGATAAGGTTGCATGTGTGTGCCTTATAATATCTGACTATGTTGGAGCACAGGGGTCCCCCAACATGAACAAGAAATGTTAATCATGCAGAGGTGTCTCCTCAATGGAGGAGATGCAAATCACATACCTGCCTTCGATCCAGAAAGCTGAGAGTGGAGGTTCATAACAAACTGCTGATCTTTTTGCTATCTGAAAGGACAGACCTCACCCTAATTCCCCAGAATGGTTATCCCAGACTCTTCCCTCCCTAGACTGCTACCCATCTGTAGGGGAGATGTCACGAGTACTTTACGGTCTGATGGCCTCTATGCTATCAGAGAACACACTAGACTCTAGGTCTTCTAGCTTTAGAACCCACCCTCATGGTCACATGCACTTTGTAAAAGAGTCTCTCTGTAGTCACACCTTCAGCTTTACTGTGTACCTGGAATTGGGTGGATTGTTGCCTGGAAACCTTTCCCCAATTATACCATGTTTTAAACATACTGACAAGGAACGGTCTGGCATTAGACTCTCTGGAGTCTGATCCAAGCTGACAAAGTCAATCTGCACTGGGTTTTCATTCTTATCTCTTGGTGCAGTTCCTTTCCCTATATGATACCTGGACCCCCCCACACGACTATAATATGTAAGAATGCAAAATATGAGCTGGCATTTGAAAAAAACAAGCAAATTTAAACTTGCAGATATTGACATACATTATAAAGAAAAAACAGAACTAAAAACATATCCATCTAAAGACTTAAATTGAATGAGATCAAATATTTGGCAAAATGTAACCAACTAGTGTTCTATGAAGTTTTTAGAAAAGCTTTTATATTCAGCCTTGAATCCTAGTAAACTTTGAAAAACAACATTGATTCTTCTAGCGCTGCCTCTTTTTCTTGAAGGGGAAGTTTAAAATTTTAATTATGAAGTAAAACAAGAAAATAAAGCAACATCTTTCTCTGGAAGCTAAGCACATTGCCCTGTGGCTAATAAAGACAGGCTTTCGGTGTATGTAGGCGTAGGGGCCTTCTCTTTCCTTCACACAGCTTCCCTCCTCCTCCAGACCTGACCCCATGACACCACACAGAAGCCTCCACCTGGGACACCGTGGTTTGCGTTTTCCCCATGTGACTCCGTAGGGCACAGCTACTCAGTGAGACCTTCTAATAGAAGATTATGTCTCCCTCGGGAAGCAACCAAAAAGTTCAAAACCTGAATTACCAGCATCCCATTGCACATATGGAAACAGTAGAAGGTTATTTGAAGAATAAACACATAAAATCACCATCTAAATCTCCTCATGCCAGGTGCCTGAGTCTCCCAGGCTGAACTAATCGTCCAACACTCGGTTTAGCTCTCTCTCACGATCTTACTTTGCGCCAGGCAGTTGGTGTTCATCTTCCCATCTCTTTAGGCTTTGAGATTCTGAACATGTAGGCTGTGAAGTCATAAATTAAAATGACATCTGATAGTTACCGAATGTCTGTTATGAGTCAGGTGCTATTTCGCCATATAAAAGCCGTCCATATGAAAACATCCTGATCTTACAGACAAGGAAACTGAGACACAGAAAGGTGAAGAGCCTATCCCAAGAAATCATATTGATGGCCCTTGTATAAACTGGCAGACTCCAAAATCAGTGCTTCTCAGACACTGATGCAACTTGCTTTCTGTCTAATTAACACTTCTTCAATACTAAGTAATCAATATTGTTGAATGAAATAGATTGACTGTGCTCAGTATTTTACATCGCCATGTCTGAGCATCCACCATCAACCCGGGTAAAACTGAACAAGCAGGCTGCCAAAGGATGATTAAGTATCTTCCTAAAGTCACAACTCAACGGGGGCAGGGTTGGAAACGGCACAAGACCCTCGGGGCTCGACAAATGCTGCCTCTCACCTCCCTGAGGAACACGTGCATAAACCGCCATTTCCCTGATGTTAACAATAACTCTGAGAGGTGGCTGGACGCCAGACACACCGGCCTCTGAGTCACTGCAGCCAGATGGGGAGCCCAGGAGACCGCTCATGCCTGAAAAGGACTGCTGAATTACATGCGCCAGAGGTGGAAGTCTAGGTCGAATGTGGGACAGTCTCAGTGGGCACCCAAGAGTGTCAGTTGTACCCACAGTGTTCTTAGTAGCAACAAGCTCTCGGGTGGATTTCCAGGGAGAGCTGTGCCAGGCGTTCTGAGCTGATACCAACAGGCTGTTGTAGCAGTTAGGATTCCAAGAAGAGGACAGGACCCACCCACAGTTTGAACAGCCTCTACCAAGCTTGCTTTATCGGTAGGAAAACCTGATGTAGGGATAAAATCAACTTTTTACTGTTGACACCTGATACTGTGGGACAGCAATCAAGTCGGCAGGAAACAGTCACAAGATATTGTAGCACACTGACTACAGAATGAGATGTAGCCTGCAAAATGGCTGATCTTTACGGACACCTCGAAGGCTTTTTGACATGAATACAGATTTGATCCTCTGAGTTATGGTGAATTTAGAGATCAAACCAAAGAATGCAAAATAGCCAAAGTGAGGGAAGAAAGGAAAGTTTAAAAACAAAACAACACACACACACACGCACTTGCACACGTGCACGCGTGCACACACACACACACAGTTTTAGGGTCTGGCCAATGTATGAGGAAATATAGTATCCACTATTGTGGAGGGGCCACCCTCTAAAGATACTGGTACTGCTCGGGTGCTATTTGGTGGTACTACAAGAGGTCCTGGGGTTAGGGGGACAACTGGTGTTCCTCATCCCCAGACCCTTGCTGGATCACCTGGTTCTGTCCAAGTGGCTGGAGTCCAGCCCAGCAGCCAATGACTGCACAAGTGAGAGACACCGTAGCAGCCGCTGCTATTGCTGCTCCTGCCAGCATTGCTGGATCCCCAGTACCCTCCAGCACAAGGTGATGGGTACTCCATCCCCACCTCCAGGAACTGCAGCTCCTCTACCTGGTTTGAGACAACTCTTAGGCCCAGCAATTGACCTGCCCCTGCTCAAGGAACACTGATATACAGGCCTCTCTTCATGAATGAATGCCCTGCACCAGAAATTAGAGGTCCACCTTCCCTAGGAATGCATGCACCAAGACTCTAGGATGTTGCAGATGAAGATGATTCTCTTTCCTCTGTATTGTACCTCATGAAACTGTGTAGCATGTGAGCATTGTCCTCTCTCCCTATTAAGTATAACTAATAAAAATATGCAGAGCAATTAAAAAAATACTCCGAGAGTACAAAAACTCTACTCTGAAAACTCCAAAAACAGCCTAGTGAGATGTCCCAGAAGCTGAAGAGCTTGCTGCACAAGCCTGAGACCCTGATTTCGGATCCCTGGCACCACAGAAAAAGCCAAGCCCAGTAACCAAGGCCTGTGATCTCGGCACTGGGAAGCAGAGACAGGAAGATCTGAGGGGCTTGCCCAAGCAGCTACCCCAGCTGAATCAGCAAGCTCCGGGTTCAGGAAGAGACCCTGTCTCAAATAATAAGGTAAAGTAAGAAGATAACCAAAGACAACCTCTGGCCTCTTAAGCATAACCACCCCCCAACACCCACACCCACATACACTCTCGTGGGTAACACCTGTCTGAAAATAAACATTTTAAATTTTTATCTCTTTTTTTAAAGATTTATTTCTTTATTATGTATACAATATTCTGCCTATGTGTAGGCCTGCAGGCCAGATGAGGGCGCCAGATCTCAGTCTAGATGATTGTGAGCCACCATGTGGTTGCTGGGAATTGAACTCAGGTCCTCTGAAAGAGCAACCAGTGAGTTAAGATGACTCTTAACCACTGAGCCATCTCTCCAGCCCTTAATGTTTAACTCAAATGAATACACGTAGATTCTAAACAAAAATGAAAGAATTAACAACATAAGTGGTATACACACTAGGTTTTTAAAGTGGAAACTTCATGTTAACTTTGTCTCTTTTTGAAGTGTTTCATTATGTAGCCAAGGCTGGTCTCAAATAATCCTCCTCTCTCATGTTCCAGAATCCCGAATTCACTGGCATGAGCCAGTATGATTAAATAGTTCATTTTTTCATATTAAAAAAAAAACTCCGAAAGAGGGTATTTTGAAAGCAAATAGGCACTCAGATGCAATTTTCAGTAACAAATCTGCTGCTCAAGATTGAGGAAAGTGTAGTGTGGTATAGACACACAGGTCTCTAACGCCAGCACTCCAGATCAGCCAAGGCTATATACCCAGACCTTGTCTGCAGAGAGAATTTTAAAAAAAATGTTAATATTATTCCACCCCTCTTATTGAAGGAAATAAAAATTGAAGATGCTCATGACAGACCAATGGCAAGGAAGGCGAGGTCTGGGAGAATATTTCCAGAGAAATTTGGGCAAGTCCTACCTTGGGTGGTAAACACTCGAGGCAAACTCCAGTCACTCCAGATTCCTGAGTCGTCCAGCCTCTTGCTCCTCACCTGAACTTCGTAAGAAGATCCAGGAAGCACACTGTGCACCAGCAGAGATGGAGCCGAGACAACTTCAGTAGCCTGTGAAATGTTACGTTGAAACAACAGATCATCAAGTTGGTGAGGAGCGTTTGCCAAAACTGAGAAGAAGCAAGCCTCGGAAAATCTCAAAGAAGCAGAACATCACAGATGTCTGGCCACAGAATTGAAACAGAAATCAATGACCAAATGAAAAAATTTGATAAATAGGAAATTAAAGAGCCTGTAGATCAAACAATTGTGGCAATTAACAAGCATTAACTGAATACTAACGCCAATGTGGGCTTTAGGGTTTTTGAGAAATGGTGCCAAAGTTCCTGGGAATCTGGTAGCCACGTCTCTGTCCATTGCATATCTGGTAGGGAACAATGTGCAGAGGTGCAGAGAGGGCTGTCAGGGTCCTAGAGAGGAAAGTTGCCCAAGAAGAAGAGCGTGAGTGATAGTGATGTCCTGACCCTGGTGGCTACGTTCTGACCCTGAACTTCAGGCCAGGAGTCAACACACTGTTTATAAACCAGAGGGGAAGACATCTGAGGCCAAATCCTGTGGAAAACAAACTCTAGCTAGGATCTGCCTGAGTACCACATTCAGTTTTCCAATAAGGTGCTTCAGCTGAACTTCCTGCTCTCTTCAAGACTGTGAGAGGAAGAAAGGGGTCAAAGGGTAAAAATCATGAAAAGCATAAAGCGTGCCTAGAACTCGGTCCTGTGATTTCAGACTCACTAACGAGGAAGCATCTCACGGCAGCCCTCATTCTGTCTATCCACCAACACCAAGGGTTCCCAAACTGCTCTCTAAAAATAAGGTCTCAGAAAAGTGACACAGTCCCAAGAAGATCAATTTCTACCTGGAATGATGCGTCAGGAAGGCTCACAGTGTGCTGTGGAAGCTTTCACCTGACACCACAGGCCATTTGTGACCTCCTCCTCCCCACCCACTCTGATCTCAGACACTATCCCTGCCACAGTTGTATTCACTCACAGCCTCAGCCACACCGGCCTTCTGCACTGCTGTTCCTGGTACCCAGTCTCCCGGATTCCTACAGAGCCATCTCCTCCAAATCCTTGCTCAAATATCACCCTCCCAATCTTTCCTCCTCCCCTTTGACCCCTGCTGCATCTAGAATGGCCCCTGGCAACAAACAGGCACTCAAAAGCAAAGCAGGTGCTGATTGACATCACAAACACGAACGCTGTGTGTAAACACACTGAGCAAAGAAAACGCGAGAATGCAATGTACATCTGCACTCTACCAATGAAAACGGTTATAATTACAAATTAAAATTTTATAACTGGACTTTCTGTAATATGTATAAATTATCTCAATATGTAATATTCAATATAATTCAGTCCTCACTAGAAAGCACAGGCATATTTACCAGGCAAAGGTAATTTCTTAGGAATCTTTAATCGCTTCTCAAAGTTTCACTTTCTTTACCAAAATATACTTACCTCTCTTGTAACTGTAGAATTCTCTGAATATTTCACTTGATATTGAAGTGGAAACGGGGCCACCACTGAGCTGTCCCAAGAAATCTTTAAATTACCATCATCTGTGATTTCCATATGCAAACCTATCGGTGGATCAGGCTTCACTTAAGGGAAAACGAACAACAAAAAAAAGACTTTTACCTCAGGCAGTTTTCACAGCAACCATATCCGAGTAAAATGAGGTTGAAATGAATTGCCAGCATAGCTTGTCTTTCAGATACTTAAAAAATTAAATCACTTGAGGGTTAATTACAGAGTTAAAGCAGAGATGCATGGTGGGCCCTTCCTCTGTACCATACTTAGCACAGCAAACCACTGTCTTGGTTTCTTTTCCCTGTGTGGGAAAGACTATAAACCAGTAAGTGGGGTTGTTTTGATAAATGTGATTTCCCTTCTATAAAAAGTCTGCCAAAATTCACTTTGCCTGGTAATTTTCAAACTTACTTGGAGTCCCTGCCTAGATGCAGTCACTGTACCTGCTTTCCCTGGTCATGAGGACAACAGCACTGTGCAGAACACTGTTCGGAAAATGCACAAACCTGGGTAAAAGTCAGCATATCTATCCATGTAAACGACCAATCCAAACACACCCACTCAGCTCAGAACAAACACTCCCATGAAATAAATGGGCCCTGACCGTCTCTCGACATAGGAGTGAGTTCCCTTATCTTAATGGGGACTTTAATGAGGTAAATGATTTCTGAGTTTAAAAGTACATGTGCTTATTAACATCTGTATGTGTATGTGCATACAGAAGTACTTGGTTATGTCAACCGTTAAGAAAACTTTTCAAATATGCGAATAAACAATTTAAATATCTTACAGGTAAAGATTATGTTAATAAATTATGGTTCATAGCATAAAGGAAATTCAAGCAGCCATTAAAAATCACATTGTAGTAGAATATTAAAAATGTTTAACTTCTGAAGCTCAAGAGGTTTATCACAAAGTCATACTTTGATTATTTTATGAAATTTATTTAATTTTATGTGTGTGTGCTTGTGTGCACATGCATGCACACACATCGAGTACCCTAGGAAATCAGAAGGTGACATTGGACACCCCCAGGAGCTAGAGTTACAAGAAGTTGTGAGCTGTTGTGCGGGTGCTGGGAACTGAACCTGAGACCTCTGCAAGAGTAAGAGCTTTCGAATGCTGAGTCAGTCTTCAATTTATATCCCCAAGTTGTTAAAAATAGTGAATAGAATATATATTACAAATTAGAAGTGTGTATAAATGGTAATCTATACATATATTTTTCCTTTGAACACCTCTATATTTACAAAGTTTGTACAATTAATAGGAATTTCTGAGCTTGTAGAAATTACTATTACAATAACAAATTTACAAGTTGGAATTGTATTTTGGACTTAGTTCTCATGCATCCCATCTTTTCAGGAATTTAGAGAAAGTTTTTTGTTTTAGGGTTTTTTTTTGTCTTTTCATTTATTCAAATCTATGACACTTATTTTTTGTGATTTATTACAAGTTTAGGTTATTGTAAGCAGGGTGACTAAACAACACCACGTAAATTTTACTGGGTTCCCAGGGCCAAAAACAATGCAAAAAATAAAAAAAAAACAAAAAACAAAGAGTAGTGCAATTATATACAATTGCAAGCAAATTCACGTTTCCTATCTTCTAACATGATACACTCATTTTAAGATATATTAAAAACATTTTCCCCTGGCTCTCCCATATCCAGCCCAGCACTTGCTGTCATGTCACCCACTCTGCCAGAGAAATGTCTTCAAAAGCGCTGGGGAGACCTTCCCTCCATCCAGCCCCACCCACCTAAGCAGCCTACACTGGTCAGCTCCATCTCTCCATCACAAAGTCTGTCCTCATGAAGACCACTACTGTCTGGCAATTCTGATGTCACTTGACAATTAGGTTTGTTCTGCCTCTCAGCACAGCATTCCACACAGCTACACACACCCTTGTTGAAATGTTTTTGCTTTGTTTTGTTTTGTATATGGTTTCTCAAACAACACAGTGTCCATCATTCTTAATAATACCTGTTAGTTTCTTCCTTCCTGAATTCTGACTGGATGATCTCATAGAATCTATAGATTCAACTCCCAGATATATATTTCTCCTAAACTTTGGAGTCATATATCCAACTGTCTATTCAATACCTCATAGGATTCTAATAGTCATCTCAAACACAAAATAACCTTGAATTCTGCACCAGTCTCAATATTCCTCTCTGAAGAACTGGTGTTTCCATTGATGGAGATTTTCAGAGGCAAACTTTAGTTCCTTTCTGTCTTTCAGGTCGTATAAGCAAATCTCATCAGTTCCATGCACCTTTATTGCTAGAGCACTAAACTGACTGGTCCATCCCTACAGTCTCCTATCTAGGCTCATTCTCCACAATAGAATAAAATTTGAACACACAGATATACAACTGATCATATCAATCCCTCAATTAAAAGTTTTCATTTGCATGGAATAAAATCCAAACTCTATAACCCTGGCCTCTAATGTTCTCTGGTCTTTAATATTTCTGACCTAATCTCCTGAGTCATACTTCACTAAGTCCAAGTATAGGGACTTTTCATGTTCCTTATTTGATCACAGGGATATACATATCAGTTTTTCAAGACGGGGTTTCTCTGTATAGCAGCCCTAGCTGTCCTGGTATTTGCTCTGTAAACCAGGCTGCTCTTGAACTCACAGAGCTCCACCTGCCTCTGCCTCCCAAGTGCTGGGATTAAAGGTGTGCACCACCACCTGGACACAGGGATATTTTCATGTGTTCATGCTTGAAGCATTTTTCATTCTAGAGTTTTACATAGATACTCTTCATTTAGTTAATACTAAAGAGATACTACTGTCTTAGTTAGGGTTTCTTTTGCTGTGAAAAGACACTGTGACCATTGCAACTCTCAAAAGGGAAAACATTTCACTGAGTGGTTTAAAGTTCAGAGTCTCATTGCATTATCATCATGGTGGGACATGGTGGCATGCAGGCAGACATGGCGCTGGAGAAGAAACTGAGAATTCTACATCTTGCAGGCAACAGGAAGTAGACTTATACACTAGATATGATTTAGGAATATATGAAACCTAAAATAGCTCAGAGTAACTCAAACCATACAAGTAGAAGACTTGTATGACAGGAACTTTAAATCTTCGAAGAAAGAAATTGAAGAAGACACCAGAAAGTGGAAAGATCACCCATGCTCTTGGGTAGGTAGAACTAACATAGTAAAAATGACAATCTTACCAAAAGCAATCTACAGATTCAATGCAATGCCCATCAAAATCCCAGCAAAATTCTTCAAAGACCCTGAAAGAAAGGCACTCAACTTCATTTGGAAAAGCAAAAAACCCAGGATAGCCAAAAACAATCCTGTGCAAGAAAAGAACTTCTGGAGGCATCACAATCCCTGACTTCAAACTCTACTACAGAGCTACAATACTGAAAACAGCCTGGTATTGGCATAAGAACAGACAGGAGGACCAATGAAACCGAATAGAAGACCCGGATATTAATCCACACACCTTCGAACACCTGATTTTTGACAAAGAAGCAAAAAATATCAAAAGGAAAAAAGAAAGCATATTTAACAAATGGTGCTGGCATAACTGGATATCAACATGTAGAAAAATTAAAACAGAGCCATGTCTATCACCATGTACAAAACTCAAGTCCAAATGGATCAAAGACCTCAACAGAAAGCCAGCCACACTGAACCTCATAGAAGAGAAAGTGGGAAGTACACTTGAACGCATTAGCACAGGAGACCACTTCCTAAATATAACCCCAGCAGCACAGACACTGAAAGAAACGATTAATAAATGGGACCTCCTGAAACTGAAAAGCTTCTGTAAAGCAAAGGACATGGTCAACAAGACAAAATGCAGCCTACAGAATGGGAAAAGATCTTCAGTAACCCCACATCAGAGAGAGGTCTGATCACCAAAATATACGAAGAACTCAAGAAATTGGATATCAAAAGAACAAATAATCCAATAAAAAAATGGAGTATAGACCTAAACAGAGAACTCTCAACAGAGGAATCTAAAATGGCTGAAAGACACTTAAGGAAATACTCAACATCCTTAGTCATCAGAGAAATGCAAATCAAAACAACTCTGAGATTCCATCTTATACCTGTAAGAATGGTCAAGATCAAAAACACTGATGACAACTTATGCTGAAGAGGTTGTGGGGAGAAGGGAACACTTCTGCATTGCTGGTGGGAATGCAAGCTGATACAGCCCCTTTTGATATCAGTATGGCGATTTCTCAGAAAATTAGGAAACAATCTTCCTCAAGACCCAGTAATACTACTTTTGGGTATATATCCAAAGGATGCTCAATCGTGCTACAAGGACATGTGCTCAAGTATGTTCACAGAAGCATTGTTTGTCATAGTCAGAACCTAGAAACAACCTATATGCCCCTCAACCAAAGAATGGATAAGGAAAATGTGGTACATTTACACAATGGAGTACTACACAGCAGAAAAAAATAACAACATCTTGTATTTTGCAGGCAAATGGATGGAGCTAGAAAACATCATTTTGAGAGAGGTAACCCAGACCCAGAAAGACAATTATCATATATACCCACTAATAAGTGGTTTTTCAACATAAAGCAAAGAAAACCAGCCTACAAATCACAATCCCAGAGAACCTAGACAACAATGAGGACCCTAAGAGAGACTTACATGGACCTAATCTACATGGGAAGTAGAAAAAGACAAGATCTCCTGAGAAAATTGGGAGCATGGGGACCATGGAAGAGGGTTGAAGGGGAGTGGGGGGAGGTAGGAAGGAGAGCAGAGAAAAATGTTGAGCTCTATAAAAATCAATAAAAAAATAATAATAATAAAGAATATAAGAGACCACAAAGCCCACCTCTACAATGACACATTTCCTCCAACAAGGCCATGCCTCCTTATACTGCCATTCCCTTTGGGGGCCATTTTCTTTCAAACCACCACAGCCATC